>JAOANK020000022.1:10880266-10891543 GCA_026257165.2 Telfairia occidentalis | reverse complement strand
TTTCACGAAGATTTGGCTCTGGAATATATTATTGCAAATTGTGTTTTGTTGTAGTATAGATTAAAATAATCATTTCATTCGTCAAGCGCCAGCATCGGGATATTGATTGATTGATTTTTGATTTTTGATTTATTTTTTGTGCTTGTTCAATTCGAGTAAGACATTTAAATCGTTCTGTCCTTCCAGAGAAAAAAAAGGGGGAAAAGAGCTGTGGACCCTTTTGGAAATGGTTCTGAATTAGGGCATTAGGTGAACTGGAATTCAATTTTAATTCGATGAAAGAACTTAAAGTCTCAAATTGTACTTGAATGGTTTAGTTTAGCAATCCCCTTCCTTTTTTTTTCCCTTTATTAACTACTGTGAGGAAAACAGTGGTGTTTAGCTGGAGCTTGTTTATTTTGGGGGGGTAAAATCGTGCAATGCTACAGATGGGCTAACATGTTCTAAAACGCTGTGAGTAAAGAAATTGAAGTTATTGGTGTCACGCGCCGACTAGTTAACACAGAGCCGAAAGGGATCTGGCCAGCAAACACCAAGTGGGCCACTCTCATTGATGCCATCGTTTACATTAGCCTCTGAAAAGCCATTATCTTTATTTTGTATAGAACATACCCCTCCACTTCTGGGTCTGGTTTTTTACATTTCCACTCTCTCACTCACTCCCCTCTTCCTTTCTCTCTCTTTCTGTGTGTGTGTGTGTGTGTGTGTGGTAGTGAGAGCCTTTTCTGGCCACAATCTCTGAGATTTGTAATCATGTCTTGTGTTATGGCTGTTTCAGCTATTGGGCTCCTTATTCTGGCCATGACTGGCCATTCAAGTAAGCTCCCTGCATTTTTATGTATTTTGTTCTTTACTTCTGTAGTGTAGAGCTAAGTTTTCACTTCTCCTTTTAGTTTGACTTCTCTCGAATCTTTTTGCTGATTCGAGCATTTTGCTTGTGAGCTATTTTTGAAGGGTAACTAACTGTCCTCAATTTTCGTTTGACTCTCTTTACAGAAATGTGTCAATACATCTTCTAGTTATGTTCACCTTTATGCAGTTTTCGTTCTTTTGTTTAAAAGAGATGGCTTTCTTTTTTAGTTTGGAATTTTTTCTTCTTTTTGGATGGCCTGGGGGGGCTTAAACATATCTGTGAGTTTCTTATAGATGTCTAGATCTCATTTTGTTTTGTTTGGTTTCTTCCATCTCTTCGACAGTACTTTGTTTCTTCTGGCTCTCTCTTGAAATGGTCTCTGGAACTTGTAGGTGCAACATGGTGCGTTTGCAAGGATGGAGTGGGTGATGCAGCTCTTCAGAAGACACTGGACTATGCGTGTGGAGCTGGGGCTGACTGTCTCCCTATTCATCAAAATGGGGGCTGTTTCCTTCCCAACACTGTCAAGGCACATTGTTCCTTCGCTACTAATAGCTACTTTCAGAGGAAGGGCCAGGCTCCAGGTTCCTGTGATTTTTCTGGCTCAGCAATGGTCGTTACTACTGACCCCAGTAAGATTTCCCTGTCTACATCCAGACGTTTTTCTTTAATTCCTCCCAAGTTAGAGAAGATTCAGTCTGTTAAGATCTGATTAATCTCGATAGATTAAAAAATAGAAACAAACCCACCTCGGAACTAACTCGGATTCTGGTTATAGGCCACAAATTCTAACCTTTTTGGCAATCTACTGAGATACTGCTTTCAAAGTTCTATGGCCATCTATTTCAGCTACTAAATTAGAAAATGTCTTGGTCATCTTTTCTTTCATGTTGAAAAATGGAATCTGATCTATTTATTTCTTTCTTTCTCGGTGTTTTTTCAGGCATTTCAGGTTGCGTTTATCCTTCTAGCGTCAGGTATGCTTTTGCATCTACCTTCACCATGTTTATTTACAGAAAGGAATTGTGATCATTTCTTCCCATTTCTCTTTCTGGTACTCACATTATTAGAATAAAGTTCTCTCAGCATTATCCCAAATCCAAGAAATTTTGAATCTGGAGAGCAACGACATTCCCTCTAGAGATAGTGAGATTGAAAATCTGTCTTATTTTCTCATTTGGTGAACTCCATCTCTTTGAAATGAAATAAAATTATGGTTAGCTTTCTTTTTCCTCTTTATGTGTACTTCACTTTATGCTTTATTTTCATTTGAATAAACGGAAAGCCATTTTTTTACTTGAAGAAGAGTCGAGCATCTTGTTAATTAAAAACTAAAGAACGAAAATCAAAATTAGCTTTCGATCATCTTAGATACTGTAGGAAAAGTGACTTTTGCCATTAGATTCGCCATTTTTCCATTGTGGTGTAATCATAGCTGCTCTTTTTGTCAATTGACTGTTTTTGTAATTTCATCACTATTTTTCTGGCTTCTTCCCTTACATTACGTTTTTCGACCTTTCATTTTCACTCACTATGTCATAATTGTCACTTTCATGGTTGTCTTTTAACCATCCTCGATGCATAATGACTCCTTTTCCACAAGTAGGTAAGTTTTATTTAAAAACAAGACACACACACACACACCAAAAAAAAGATGGTTGCCAGGTTGATAATGGACTGTTTGGTAATATTGATCAGATTTATGTTAAGTCCTTGAGATGGGAAATTATAGAGATTTGAGCCAACATTTTAATGCCTCGAAAGCCAAACCTAGGCGGACCATGATTTTTGGAGAAAGGGATTCACATGTGTAGGGAGGAAAGTTGCTGAATCAGTCTGTTTTCTTGGGGAAGAACTGCTGACTTTTCTCTTGGAGCTGAATTGAAATGCTATTGCCAAAAACTGGTTAATGGCTGAGATTATTTTTCCTGATAGAAAGGATGAGACCAACCTTTAGATCCTCAACAAATGATGAAAAATTTTCTTTATCCTCATAAAGAGGTAGTTGTTGATGAAAAGCTGGTTTATCCAAAACAAAGCCTTACTTTATTAATGAATCCAAAACTGTTAGTTATTAGTTTTCTGGTGTTTTATCTTATCTAAAGTGGGATTCATTTTATCTTTGGTGGTTAATCTGCTGACTGCTGTTGCAGCCCTGTAAACAGTGGCACTATCCCAGTAACTGGAACTCCAACCACCACCAATCCGGCCACTGGATTAACTCCCACAACCAACACTCCATTCGGTTCTACGACGCCCACCGGTGTCCTCGGCGGGGGCGGGAATGGCCTGGGGCCATCGGGGGTCGGCGGGATGAACACGGACTACAGCGACAGCGGATCAAGACTCGAACTCACTTTCATTGCCAATGTACTTGCTTTCTTATTCACTCCCTTGTTCTTTGGGCATATGGTTTGATGGGAAGGGGAATAGTTGTGTGGGGGGTTTTAGTTGGTAAGGGGTCAGATTGGATTCCAAAATGCAGGGTGGCTAGCATGTGATGTTCCTGTTCTTGCTGTACTGGTTTTGCTCTTAGACAGCTTTGCTTTGTTTGTTTGTTCTTTTTCCCCCCTTCCCTCCACTCTTTTTTGCTCTTTCCCACTTGGTACCCCAAAAGAAAGAAAGAAAGTTGGCCTCCTCATTCCTTTTTGGATGGACGACTTTTCTTGCCCTAGTGTGGGTCCACTGAATACACCATTTTTTTAACCATACTTGGCTGCTCGTCGATGTGTAGAGATCTTTCTATTCATCGTCACTATATTTTTTCCAACTAGGAAAGAATACATAAAATGTTTTTTTTTTATTTTTAATGTGGTTGTCAAATTTTAAAAAATGGTGTAGGAAGATCTTTACACATGATGAGCAGCCTAGTGTTTTTTTTTTCCGTCTTTTTTCTTTGTGTATATGCTAACTTTACCAGATCTAAAATGGCCAAGTTCTTTTTCCCCCAAAATCAAATGATTTGGTATAGGCTTGATTTTGATTACTTATTGTGTAATTCTAATATTTTTGTATGGTTTTTTCAGCAAATGATAAGTGACAAGAGGTCATGGGTTGTACTAGGAATGGGTTTTTCACCTTTTTTTTCCCCCACTTTTAGGACAATAGTTCAACTAAAAAAATGTTCAGACAACTGCATACTAGTGATATTAAATTTTCGTTTAAATCTTATTTTAGTCTCAAAACTTTTAAGTTTGTTCTATTTTTGTTCTTAAACTTTCAAAATATTTATTTTAATTCTTGAACTTATAAAAATAATCATTTTGGTCTTTGGTATATAATTTTATCATTTAATATTTATTTGTTTGATGATTGTCTTCAACTTATGTGGTTGAAGTACATACTCATATTAACATGCTTATTTATATATTTGAAGTTATATCATTAATTTGTTAAGAATAGAAGAAATATAAGGACCAAAATTGTTGCTTTTTAAAAGTTTAAGACAAACAAATATTTTGATAGTTCAAAGGCTAAAAAAGGGAACAAAATTAAAAGTTTAGGGCTAAAATAAATATTTTGAAAATTTAAAGATTAAAATAAAATAAATTTAAAAGTTGGAGGACTAAAATATAATTTAAGCCTTAAATTTTTGTATGTTTTAATTTAATTTAAAACAATGAAGCAAATATTCTTTTCTACCCTTTAATACCAAGATACCCATGTGTCAGGTCAGGTCCATCGGAATTGGGTTTTTTCTTTACGAAAAAAAAAATAATAATTAGCTTTTTAATAATACACGAAAAAAGTTGACCATCCTCCAATGGATGGACCCCCATTTCTCTCTCTTTACCTTTTTTTTTTTTTTTTCTTTTTTCTTTTTGTCTTTGTTACAATATTGTTTTCCCCTTTTATTTTCATTTTTATATGTGTATAATGCTTTGAACATTATCTTGGTTTTCTAAATTTTCACACCAAAAAAAAAAAAAAAATTCAAATATTGTTATTAATTTTTTAGTTCTAAAAAAATTAATATAAACATGTGTTTATGTAGACAAATAATTATTTTTAAGTCATGTAGTCAGTTAGTATATTTAAAATGTTTTTTTAGGGTATATTTAATCTATTCGTTAATTAGTAACTAAGGTCAATTAAATATTAATTATTCATGTACTAGATATGACAAAATAATTGACCGTACTTAAATTTTGTGGATCGTAAAGAAAAAGGAATATAAATCATTTTTTACCCTTAAACTTGTCTAAATTGTATCAATTTTAATCATAGATTTTTTATTTCATTAAATTGAACCCTAGAATAAGTGTTTATTGTTTGTTAAATTCTCATTTATTTTACCCATTGGTTTTTCACAAAAAGTAATATAAAAATCTTTGCAAAATCATCGGTTTCAATAAAATCAAACAATGTATAAAAATTTAACATTATTGTTGTTTTCTATAAAATTTTATTTTTGTAATTCATTGAATGTAAATGATAATACTTTTTTATAATGATTATTCAAACGAAAAGTTATCAATGGATCAAAATTAAATTATAATATTTTAAGGTGTAATTTGATAAAACTGAAAATGTAAAGTAAAATTTGATACAATTTAATAAGTTTCTATTTAGTAGTAAAATTTGAATTTTTTTTTTTTCAGAAAACAAAAGAAAGAAAGAAAGTGAAAGAACATAGCCCATTTGAAAGTGGGCCAGTTTATAATGGACCTGAGTATCACGTAAAGTTCAGTCACAGCCAACAATCTTGTTGGGTCCCTTCTGTTTTGTTTTTGTCTTTTGTATTACTGTTTATTATTGTTATTATTATTATTATTTTTTAGTGTAGTATTACCTTTGTCATTTTTGTACCGATATATATTCTCGAACAAAAGATGACTGATTGGATTCTTCGCTCCCACATACATTTTTGTCTTTTTTTTTTTTTGCGCCAATCTAAGCATAGCTCAGTAGGTAAATGCATGTACTATCATCGCATAGGTTGATTGTTCGATCTTCCATCCCTACAAATGTTGAACTAAAAAAAAATATATTTTTTTTTTACTATTTATCTCTATCTATTTACTTAAATATTTTAAACAAATATATATATCAATATGAATATAAACTCAATTGGTTAACATATTATAAATATTGTTTAGAAGTTAGGATCATAACCTATGTGGTTAAATTTAAAAAAAAAACAAAATTATTCTTGATAGGTATATGTTACCATTTAAAATTTAATTTAACTAATGTGTGCATGTTAAATGTTTTGAATAACTTGTACTTTTTTTTTTTAGCTCAAAAGAGGAAATTCGAACTCACGACTTTTTTGTTTGCGATATATGCTTTAATCAATTTAGTTAAGTTCGGTTTGGGAACTTATACATTTCTATTGTTTGTGTTTATTTTATTACTTCTATTTCAAATTCAAGGTAAAAATAATAATATTTGAAGTAAGATGATGATTCGAATATCCAATTTTCTAGTTAATAAGACATGTCTTACTCAATTGAGAGATTGACAATATAAAGTCGACTTAGTATTTGATAGAATAGAGCCAAACTAAGAAATTTGAGTTCAATCATATGAGAGTGGATATTCGAATCACGACCTTTTAGTTTAGAGATATATTTTAACTAGTTGAACTATATGTTCATGTTTACGGGATACAATTATTTAACGATGGAATAATATAATTGACAATTTTGTATGGTTGCATGGAGAGAGAGGAGAATCGCAAACATTTCATGAAATGAACCGGAATATTTAGGGTTAAAATTGACACATTTTTCAAATTAAATGGTAAAAATCGATGGCCACAAGCCTAGATCTTCTTGATAGGGGTGGTTCAAAAGAACCAACAACTCGAAAACCCGAGTAATCCAACCCAACCCATGCGATTTGGGTTGAGTTGAAAATTAATTTGAATTAGATTAGGTTCATTTTTTATAACCCAATTGAGTTGGTTTGGTTATTAGGTCAACCGTATTGAATCAAACTAACCCAACCCAACCCACAATGATATAAAATTATAAGATCAAAAATTTATTAATAGCTTAATATTATTTCTATTTCAAGATCATTTCTATTTCTAGTTCAAAATGATTTTAAATCCAAAACAAAAATAGTATGGATTACGTTAGTTGTTCGACATTTTCAAGCAATCGAATTTTACTAACATCTTCCATCAAATATATAATTGACAGTTAAATAATTTTAAATAACAATGATAAGGTGTAATTTTGATCACAACTAGATGAAACCGAACCAACCCAACCCAATTTTAATGGGTTGGTTTCATAACTTAATCAACGTTGTTTGGGTTATATAAATTTTCAACCAGAACAATTGAGTTAAGTCTAAAATTTTATTAAACTCAATTCAACTCAAACTACAAACAACCCTACTTCTAATATAGAGCTAAATAAATAAATATTTTTAATTCAACCTTTTTGGGCCTTGAGGATAAGATATCTCATCACTGGCTATGTTCTCGATATTTGTGAGTTGAAAAAATGACGGAAATTTTAAAGCAAACGAACAGGGAAAAAGACAAGGAAGAGATTCGAGAACGAAGTGTTTTGCAATTTCCAACTCGGGATCACTGTTGACTGCGGAAGACTCGCAAGTTCATCGCTTTGACATTGCTGTTTTGTGTTCTCCCGCGGACGATTCGTCCATCTCACTCCGACAAGGGCACTGGCGCTTACTACAAAATTGAATATAAAAGGGTTTTCGTCAGATTAGGGACTTCGCGGGCTATTTTTTTTGGGAGCAATGGACGTTGGTGGCTCCGGAACTAGGAAATTCGAAGCAGACAATGGCGATTTACGGAGAGTAGGGGTTCTGTACGACGAGAGGATGCGCAAGCATCATACGCCTAAAGGAGGTTACCATCCTGAGAATCCCAATCGAATTAGGGCCATTTGGAACAAGCTCCAGGAAGCTGGCATTCATCAGAGGTATGATCGTTTTCTTGCTTTTTTATTTCCATTTTTCCTGTTGTGTGTTTTCTTTTTGCTTGCTGTGTGCATTGTACCAAGAATTATGTTGGACTCCATTAACATGGAGCTCTTATATGTCATATTATACTTATCATCTCGTGGCCAAACTATAGTTTTCTGAGAGAGTACACTGAAACGGAGGGTGGTTCTCCACCGGCCACCCTTATCATGACCCTGTTTCTTGGTTGTCTAAAAATAATCTTTTGCGGAATTACTCGATTGCATGTATAGTGAAAGGAAGCGTGTTTGTTTTTATTTATATATTTTTTTGACGACAACTTAACGTGATGATTGAAGCTTTCGTGGAATTGACTAGTTCCATATTTCTTCATAGTCTTAGCGGCAACTCGCACCTCAGTTATGTTGGGTGTTTCAAGTATTATCTGCACGTGTTTATCGTTATTGGAAGAACTGTTTTATGGTGCAGACTTTTTTTTTTGTTTCCCCCCTCCTCCTTTTGATATCCTTGAGTGTTCGGTCACTTTATGCACACCTCGACTATTCTTATAGGACAACCACCTAACCGTACATATTTAGTTGTCAAGGTAATTCCTAGGATATTAAATCCTAGCTAAGTGGCTACTGTGACTTGAATTCATTCTCTCTAAGTCCTGTACTATTTACATTGCCCTTTATTGATCACTAGGCCAATTCATGGTCATTTATTCCCCCCACTAATTTTACTTGCAAATATTTAGAATTTGTTGTTTGTGATAGTTCGGTTAAGTGTCTTGGGTAAATAGTTAAGCTAGCTTTTCCCTTTTTCAGGTGTGTGGTCTTGAATGGCAAAGAAGCAGAAGATAAGCACATTTTGGCAGTTCACTCCAAAAATCACGTTAACTTGATTAAGAATATAAGCTCCAAAGAGTTTGATTCACAAAGGGATAGGATTGCCTCAAAACTTAACTCCATATACTTTAATGAAGGGTCATCAGAAGCTGCTTATCTTGCTGCTGGCTCTGTCATAGATGTAATATACGCAGGAATTTTTTCTAGTTGAAACTTTGGTAGGGCACTTTTGTGGCCCTTCATGTATGCTAAATAATTGAAATGTGTAGATTTAATATATAGCAGAGAAAAGTTGCCGGAAGTTCACTATGTTTAATTTAAATTCTTACTGCCTTTGTTTTGTTAAGGTTGCTGAAAGAGTGGCTGAAGGAGATATAGATTCTGCAATTGCCATCGTGAGGCCTCCAGGTCATCACGCTGAACATGATGAAGCAATGGGGTTTTGTTTATTCAACAATGTTGCTGTTGCAGCAAGCTTTATTTTGAATGAAAGAGTAGGATCATTTTCCAATTATTATTTAAGCAAATATTTTTGAATAGTCATATGATCCTCCACTCTATTTTGTTATTTCGAAGTTTCTTATCCAAAATATATTTCCAAGTTTTAGTTTTCAATATAATTCAGTTTTTCTTTTTTTGGTCAGTTTTGACTTAGTTTGATCCTTATGATACAGCCTGATTTGGGTATTAAGAAAATTTTAATTGTTGATTGGGATGTTCATCATGGCAATGCAACGCAAAAGATGTTTTGGACGGATTCTCGTGTTTTGTTCTTCTCTGTTCACCGGTAGGTTGGTAAAATTTTTTATGTTTTTTAAATATTATTTTTTTCACTCAGTGATCTTATATTTTCATTTTGTTGTGTCATACTCTGAAATCGGCTTTACACTCTTGGATTGTATAATTTTTTCCCTTTGAGAATATTCCCTACACGTAATTGGTAAGATGTGTATGGTGTGCAAGGAGACTGCTCTTGTTTTTGCATTGGATTCTTTTTTTTTCTTTTTTTTTTTTGGGGGGGGGGGAACAAGAATCCACTTTCTGTTAACTCGGAAAGACTACAAACATGCCTAGGACCTTAGCTATAAGTAGTTCAATGGCCCTAATAACCAAAACAGGGCAGTAACAAAAAGTTTAGGTTTTGAAGCTAGCACATTCACCATATCCCAAAAACGAGCATTATCAATGAACACATCTTGGAAATTTCCATTTCATTCTAGCCAACGTCCCCTAAGAAGAGTTTTAATAGTGTTGTTCGACAAAACTTGTTCTTCCCTTCATAAGGTATTCCACGAAAAGCTTGATCAAGCAAGAGTTTCTTTGATCATTTCAGGAAAGCACGATTTTATACAATTGTTTTAGCAAGAAATGCCACCATTTGAGAGGAAACTCACAGTAGAAAAAAAAATATGATTCTGATTCACCGTTTCATATTCTTTTTTTGCACAAAATGCACCAGCTAGGAAAGACTTGGATTTTGGGATGACTCTTTTGCTGTCTTTCATCTGAAGCAATTTCAAGCCAGCAAAGAGACTATTTGACGTAGGTGACCTTTTTTGGAAATCCTGATTTCCATATTTGCCTACACAGCTTGGTAGGTAAGTTGGTTTGGTAATTTTTGGATGAGATAGTTAAAAGTCAACTTGGAAGAAAACATCTCTGATGCCTCCTACATCCCAAATCTCCTTCCTTTCTGTTTTCTAATGGCCAAATTTTGCACAGTCGGATTGTTAGGATGTGTTAAAATCATTTTCGTTTCGTTACATAGAATATTGGGTCATCATGCGTAGTTTTAAGCTTGTCTGATATCCTATCAATCGAGTTATGATGCTTACATGAGTACTATGCCAACATTTTTTTTCTCAAACACAGGCATGAATTTGGAAATTTTTATCCACCCACATACGATGGTTTTTATACCAAGGTTGGAGAAGGACCTGGAGCAGGATATAATATAAATGTTCCATGGGAAAATGCACGATGCGGGGATGCTGACTATCTTGCAGCTTGGGACCACATCTTGCTCCCTGTTGCTATGGAATATAATCCTGATATGATCATAGTCTCTGCTGGATTTGATGCAGGTCTGATGCTACTAATTTGAGATATTGAATTTCTTTTTCTTCCCTGAACTTTTGTTTTACATGGTTTTCCAGAGCCCTTTTGGGTTGGTGGTTGAAAGACGATAGATCGGTACTGATTCCCTGCTTCTTTAATCTTTCCTTTTGAAAAGAAGCGTTTGGTAATTTGGTCTTATCTCTAACGATGGCTCTCGTCATATTTGTTGAATCAAATTTATTAAGTTATATAGACGGAACGGAAGGGATCTTGCATTCATTTCTGGAAGTACATTAGATTGGCATCGATTCATTTCTTAATTTGTTTGCCTGCCTCTTTAGTCCTTCCCTTCAGAAAGAATCGTTTATCTATTTGGTCGTATTCTATATGATGGCTCTCCTCGGGATTTAACTGTTACTTTTTGGTAGGGGTGTTCAAAAGAACCGGCAACCCGAAGAACCCGAGCAACCCAACCCAACCCATGCAGTTTGGGTTGGGTTGAAAATTAATTTGAGTTGGTTTGGGTTCATTTTTTCCTAAATTGATCGGATTGGGTTGGTTCTTGGGTTCACTATATTGAACCGACCCAACCCACGATTAGATAGAATATATGTTTTATAAGTTTATAAT
>JAOANK020000022.1:10865007-10880166 GCA_026257165.2 Telfairia occidentalis | reverse complement strand
ACCGAATTCTACTTTAACACCTTTAATCAAAATTATATTTGAAAGCTAAATAACTCTACTAATAATTATAAGGTGTTGATCTTAATCGCAACCCGATGGAACCAAACCAACCCAACCCAATTTTAATGGGTTGGGTTCTTAACTTTCGAAGGGTTGTTTGGGTTATACAAGTTTACAACCCGAACAATTGGGTTTGGTCCAAATTTCATAAAACCCAACCCAACCCAACCCACGAACACCCCTACTTTTTGGTTATACAAAGAGTTCAGCCTTTCCAAACTCTAGTGATAATTGTATGTGAACTCTTTAGCGTCCAGACCTGACACTTTTTCTTGTAAGTCTCTGCTGATCCATCCCACCCCTCCTGGCTCCCTTGCTTTGGTTTTGCCATTCTTGGGATGGCTTCAATTCTGAAGTAGATTAGGTTTTTCTCATGGTGGATTGCTTTAGGGCGGAACAATAGCTTGGACTTTGTCCAACTTCTATAGTCTTAGGGTTTTGGTTTTTCATGTAAAGAGGGGAAAAAGAAGTAGACGAAGAAAAAAAAAAGAAGTTTTAGTGTCTCAATGGTGCCTCACTGGCATTCTTGGACTTGGGTTATGTGTTCTAAAGGTGTTGCTTTGCTATGAAATTTGGGACATATTTCTTGAAATGTATGGTCTTAGTTTGACTTCTACAAAAGATTGTCGGGTCATGATGGAAAAGGTGCTTATTAATTAAATTCAAAGAAGTAAAATGAACAAGTGGATGATAATTAAATTATTAAAAAAAATTGAAAGGTGAAAATTTTGAAAAACGTTTTCCTAAACTTCTCCCTTTTAATTTGGTAGTGGTAATATTATATTTGATTGAAAACCGTTTTGATGTATGAATAATTATTTCATGCTTGGAACAGCTGTTGGTGATCCTCTGGGTGGTTGCTGTGTCACACCGTATGGATACTCAATTATGTTGAAAAAGGCAAGCCCTCAGTTTATCCTATTTTGGCTTTGTTCTCACAAGAGTAACTTGTTTACTGGACGTAGTTTCTTAGCATGTCTCATTTATTTGAGGCTTAAATTTACAAATTCCATTGTGCTGCGAATGTCTTTTCGTCAAATATCTTCACAGATGTTTACTAGCCAGTTATCCAGTATCAGTATGTGCTCTTACCATGCTCCCATATATCTGATTAAGACACAGGATTGGTATTTAAATTCTTATTTAGAAACATAGATACCAATTATTGCTTCCTCAATCCTCATGCAGTTGATTATGATAAATAGAACTTGGGAAATAAATAATCATAATGGTGAATCTGGAGTTCGATAGTTCATTTTCCAAATATTATGGAATTGATTTGGATGGATTGAATATAATGTTGGTTTAGATATACATTTTATTCAGCATATGCTCTAGAATATTATTCATTTCTTCGTTTTAATTTTCTAATGATATTTCTAGCAATGAAGATTATAAGTCTCCTTTGCTTTCTATTTTGGTCCTTAAGTGATGAATGAAGATTTAGGATATGCCAAACATCGATATATGTATAAATATATATTTATATATATATATATATATAAAGAAGAAGTTATTTTTATATTTTCTCTCACGCTTGTGATGCATTTCTTGATCATAGAAATATCATTGCAAAATTATTCTGTTATCTTTGATAACCATTGTCTTGCAATGCCTTAAAAATTGATGTAATTCTTACATGTTTCTTTACATACGATTAGCACCACCTTCAACTTTAGAACTGCATGTTTTGTAATAAAATAAAAAAGTAAGCATTGATAGTTGTATTGTCACCTGTTCTTCTGTTTTCCTCAGTTGATGAATCTTGCTCGAGGAAAGATTGTATTGGCTCTGGAAGGAGGATATAACCTTGATTCTATTGCAAGTTCAATGCTTGCATGTGCGGAAGTTTTGCTTGATGGAAGAACTATGAATAAATCTTCAGAGGCTTATCCATTTGAGTCAACATGGCGAGTGATCGAAGCAGTAAGCTCACCCTGATTTTTTCCACCCTTCGATTATTCTCTCTTACCTTGGTTTGGTTAGGACTTCTTTTGCCAATCAAGTCCTTTTTCTTGCTCTGGTTATTATTCAATGTTACTGCTTCAGTATTGACATCTTGTTCTATGAAAACCTTGTGTCCTTGCCAGGTTCGCCAGGAATTGAGTCCGTTTTGGCCTATGCTTTCAGATGAATTACCAAATGATTTGATCAGTAAAAAGGTGCCATTCCCGGTAATGCCTTACTTCCTAACCTTTCACTATTGTCATATATACATTATGTGAATCTCTATAAAATGTGATTGGATTTTTGTAATTGTTAGATCTCCGATTCAGAAAGTTTACTCAAGAAAGGGAAAAGGTGGAAGTGTTTTTGTTTCTAAGGATCTAAAAGATTGGTTTCTTAAGTAGCTTTTACATCTTGTACTTTTTGTGGGAAGTTAGAATTTTCTTAGTCAGTTGTGTTGTGTTTTGCTTATATGTTGTATTTGGTAAATAGTAGCAGTTACATATTTGTTAGTAAATGGTTTGGGCTTGGGAGAGAATGATGATCCTCTGCAATTGATCATTCATGGATAGATTGTAATCTTCTGAATTTCCATATCATACAAGGAATACCTATCAGTTATCTGATAATATATATATTAAATCATCATCTGAATTTTGGAGTGACATGCATTTTTTTAAAACCAGAATCAAGATTTTAATGATAATAAATAATGAGTACAAATTCCAAAGCCTACAAAAAGTAGACTAAAGGATCAAAAAAGAGAAATATCATAAAGAAAATTGAAGGCCCAAAGACACTTTTACAAAGGACCACCAAAGGTGAACTGACTTTAAAAACAATAAGATTCCACCGATAAACCAAAACAGAAAACTTACGAATGGATGCCATCAGATTCGAAATCAATTGTCTTGACTTCGTATTTCTTGATAAAATTTGCATAAGCTTCTGCTAGCTGCTGCTTGTATTCAGATTCAATCTCAATTTTCTTTCTGGTGAACTCTTCCAAACAAAAAACCTTTTCCTTTTGAATCCTTTCCAATCCAGAATCAAGATATTTAAATCAATCCTCAATATGAGCTAAAAAGCAGCATTTTGATCTTGAGAAGAATCCATTACTAATTCGATAGAAGAAGAAAATCGGGAGATGATTTTGAGTGACACACGATTATAATTTATAGTTAATCAGGTGCTTCAGTATAACGTGTCAATGCTCTTTCAATTATTTTCTCTCTTCTAGTACGAGCCCTTGAACTATTGAGCCTTTGTGTCCTCGCACTGTCGTGCTCTTTCAAGGGTGATTACCTATCGTGTTGGACTTAGAATGCTTATCTTATCTTGCTAAGTTAGGCAGCAAAGACATTAAAGTTCTTGCTTGGTCCGCATGGTGTTACTGTTGAGTACATAACTCGCAATTCTTCAATTTTACCCATAATAAGGACATTGTACAATCATCTGTATTTTTCTTTCAGTCACCACACAGAATTTGAATTATATGAGTAAGCTGCATAATTATCTTCCTTTATGAAATTGTATATATTGACTATATTTCTTCACCACGAGTTGAAACCCTAGTAGTGTGATAGGGATAAAGTGTTTCAATATGCCGGACATGAAACTAACCTGTTTATGATATATGTTGAATCGTTTTGGATATCTTGTCAATTGCTCTCTCTCCAGGAAGGGGTAACTTTGATCAGTGTTTTACTCCACGTGACAATCCTGCTAAATTTGGTCTTCAATATTTGCAGCAGATATTGGTTTCAAGCTCTGATTCGGAGATCGATGAGGATGAAGCTTCTGATGGTGGATTAAAAAAACTTGAGGAAGTTCTTCAGGGTATAACACTTTCACAATCGGAAGTTAAGGAAGACAGTCAAGGTAAAGAGAACTAAGATTAGCTTTTCAAGTTCATATTTTTTTTTATCTTTTCGTTTTAGTTCATGTTGAAAAAATATCCTTTGGTTCTTAATGATGGTTTTCACCACAAAGCAGATCAAGTGTTTAGTGTTGCTAACTCCTGGAGATTGGAGCTCTCAAAAGTTGATGTCTGGTATGCTGCATTTGGATCAAATATGTGGAGGTCAAGATTCCTTTGCTATATTGAAGGAGGACAGGTTCTACTTCATCTGCATCTACAGTTATTTTCTTTTAACGATCTCGGATCAACAGAATTGCGACTAATTGATTTAATTTAGCTACCAAATATGAACTTAAACATTCCAGAGAAAGTGAAAGCCGGTGCTCTGTGCAAATATTATTCATATGTGCCAGTTACTGTTGTCTTTCTATATGACCATATTACGTATGGCATTAGATGCATCAATTACTTTGGAATATTAACTAGATTTTGAGATTGTGCATCCGGTTCTTTTGGATTAAGAGTGTCACTCATTTTTCCTCTTTTTAATTTATTCACACCTCTTATAACATTTGAAGAGCGACTTTTAGGTTGAAGGAATGAAAAGGCTGTGTATAGGTTCAATGGATAAGACTCCACCGAAGGACGTTCTGTGGAAAAATTTTCCTTACCGTCTATTTTTCGGTCACAAGTATACTAATACATGGGGCAAAGGAGGAGTTGCTTTTCTTAATCCTGAAAGCAACAGCGAGGAGAAATCTTACTTGTGCATGTATAGAATTACGTGAGTTATTCTTTTCTCTCTAACGTGGGAAGTATCCACTCCTACTCAACGTCTTCCAGCACAAAATCTTTATGTATCTTTTAATTCTCACGCTCGATCTGGTCTTACAGGCTAGAGCAATTAAATGATGTTTTGCATCAGGAAAACAGAGGGAGTGATTTCCTTTCTAACCCTTTATTGGATATGGCTAATTTGAACAAAGTCACAAGCAAACACCCCAACTCTATTGAGATTCCAACTGGGGTATGTCAACTATCCTGTGGCCTCTCTTTTATAAAGCCAATTCGCATATTTTTTTCAGATCATTTCTTAAACGATGCTTGAACAATTTTGCAGCAAGGCTGGTACTACAACCTAGTATATTTGGGGAAAGAAGCTGATATTCCGATTTTAACGATGACGTACGCCTCGAGTCTCGTTTTCGCTCTGTGCATTTAACTCGTGTAAGAACCATTCAGTAGTAATATGTAGTTCGTTTGCTTTCAGGTGTTCGCATTTGGATGTGGAAGACTTCAAATCTGGGGCGGTTCCCCGTTGTGCACCAGCAAAAGAGTACGTTGATACTATGGTTAAAGGCCTTGTAGAAGGGCCACTTTCGAAAGAGGAAGCTTTGATTTATATTGAAAATGCTTCAACTAAGCCACTGTAAGCGCAATCCCTTCATTTGCAACCTTTCTATTTTGTATTTATGAAATAAGATTGAGACTGAGAGAACTTTAGTTGAACTGACTGTGTCATGCTCTTGTTTCCCTACTTTGTTATTTTTATTTTGTGGTAATTAAATTGTTAAATATACTGTCTATTTTTATTTTTTAATAATAATATCATCATTACGAAACAGACTTGTTTGAAATGTTATAATCTCCCTGTAAAAATAAAAACAACAGACTCTCCCAAAATCGAAACAGAAAAAAATACATGTAATTTTAGTAGGGCAAAATATACATAATAGTTTCTAATCTTTTGGTGTTTGATCTTTTAAACTTTTTTATTTTGCCCTTGACGTATTAAAAATTTTCAAGTAGGTCTTATTAAAAAATAATTAAAATTTGTCGACAAAAAAATTTGGTGATCATTTAATGTATATCAACAAAATGGCATGGCATGCGATTAAATATGCTAATAAAATAATAATTTCATTTCACATCAACTTTTTGTTAATATATTTTAATTACTTAAGAACTTTCGATACATTAAAAATAAAATTGAGAGATCTAAAAGATATCATAAAATTTAAAATTATCCAAAAGATTAAAGGTGGTACAATATATTTAGCCTTAAAAAAAACATTGCAAGAAAGTTCAACAAGAAGCATCAAACTCAAAAGATGAAGACATGGAAATCTTAGTTTTCGAAATCCCCTTATTTTTTCTCAAATAAAATTCTGTAATTCACAAATCTAGCAACTCTTCTGGTATTGTAAGCTTCAGGTGCAAGTAACTCCAATCGTATTTGATTTTATTAAAATAAAGCACATGTTCTAATCCTTGGATTATTGCAGTTTACAAAAAAAATAATGAAATGTAAAAATCATATCATTTCCCAACATTTTTCTAGATAGACAACAATCTGTATATGCTATTACCCTCGCAACTTTTCTATCGGCATATGATTGGCCGGCCATGAAATCACATCCTGCAAGTTGGGTTGTCGCTAAAATTTTGAAATTCCCACCGGATGTGGTATGGAGCTTGGTTCAAAATCTTGTTAAAGGTAAAAAATTTGATGTTGATATGCAACATACTTTCGTCACCGATATTTCAAAGCAGCATGTCCAGTGGCTCCTAAGTGCTTATGCAGTTTATTTCTGTAATGATACATAAAAAAAAAAAGCACTTCAAATTGGTGCAATCGTTCTCAAATCATTGTATTATTACAAGGTGTGAAGGAGATATGATGGTGAAAAATAGATTAAGGAAGTTTTAAATAAGGATTACCTTGATTCAAACTGCTCTCCACATGTTTCGCATGAATTCCCAGAATCCTTTGATGTTGCCTAATTTTAAGATTATGACATCAGATGTTGTGAGCTTTATGAATCTAATCTATAATCAATAATCTCACTACAGGGAGGCAATTGTTGAATCATAATCTAACAAGCTAGAGTTCGGAAACGTTAAGTGTTGTTGCATCGTCAATGATTAAAATATCCGTCAATATGTAGATATATCCATCAATTAGAGAGTGCCAAATCGATACTCAGGATCAATTGTAAATATTATCATCAGTAAGTCACGAATATGGATATAAATGCCAATGCTACGATCTATTAAAGAGTGAAAGGAAATAAATTATTGATTGAAATAATTTTTCTGATTAGAAAACAGAATCTGCAGAATGTAAATTACCTTGGATTTCTTTCCTTTAGATGAGTGCCTAGGGTTGGTTTTTGTGTCATTCTGGGCGACTGCTTTCCGATCAGCGGGTTTACTTGAAGTTCTTTGTTCTTTTGCCAACTCACTGGCCCCCCTATCACTACTTTCTTTGTTACCCAACGAATGGAATGGAGAATCCAGCAAATGTGATGTATCATCTCCATTGCTTTGGTCATTTTGAGAATCTGTTTCATTCATAGGGTCATCATTTCCTTTGCCCTTCTTTTTGGCTCGACGACTCCTTCTCCCCTTCCTGCCATTTTCATATTCGACAGGACTAGGCTCATCGTTCTCATTTTCGACATTATCTTTGACTGGGGAAGCTTTAGGCTGATTCATTGAAGCTACATTTTTCCTATTTCGGAGCCCAGCTGCCATTGCTTCAAGAACATCAGTTTCATCATCGTCATCCGATCCATGTGCCTCGGCAGCCATATCTGTTCTATCGATTTCATGAACATCATTGTATTCACTCCCACTAAGTTCTGCTCCACTTTCGGGTTCTTCTGTTTCAATACCAAAACTCTCCTTCAATTGCTCCCCTAGTTCATCTATCCCATTGTGCAGCAGTATTGTTTCTTCTTCAGCTTCTCCTTCATCAACAAATTCTTCAGATTCATCCTCATCATCGAGTGATTCTTTGAACTCTGCAACCTTCTCCTTGTGTTTTTTTGACTGCTCGTGATTCTTCCATTGCTTATCACTCTTGAACTTTTTCCCACACAAAACACAGTACAGCTCTTTCCCTCTTTTATTCTCTTCCTCAAGCCCATCTTCCTCATCCTCATCTCCCTCCTCAACCTTTGCCCAATCTGGTTCCTCGTATGCCCTAAGCTTCTCCAGCTTCTCCTTCTCTAACCTCTTTTTCCTTTCCTTCTCCTCCTCCTTCTTCTTCTCCATTTCCAAGTTCCTTCTCATGGCCATATCAATCACTCTCTTATCCCTCTTCTTCACAAACTCAGCCAAACCTCTCACCGTTTCATTATACTCCCTCTTTGCCTTCTTCCTCAGCTTCTTGTTATCCTCCTCCATTAGCCTCCTCGATTTCCTGTTGGGGCCGGCCATAACGTCGTACTGATCAGCCCAGCAAAAATCCATAACAGTACAAAACCCAAGCCAGTAATTATAAAACGCAGTCACTTGCGTGTACGGACTATCCAAATTCCCCATGACCGGAGCTTCACGAACCATATCCAAACGCAATCCCAATTTCTTAGCGAAATTAATCTCATTTCCATAAATCTTGTCAAAAAGTTCAGAATAGATCTTATAGAACCCTTTTCCAGAATCGGAATAGCCAGAATAAACAGTATTGGAGAAGAAGGGAAACAGATTGGGAACAACAGAGTTGGAATTAACGGATGCGGCATCAGAGAAGAGGATTTGGGAACGATGAGAGTCGTACCAGGCGCGTTCTTTAGGATCGGAGAGGACCTCGTAAGCGTGCTGGAGCTCTTGAAACTGAGCGGTGGCATCAGCTTGCGACAAACCGGACTGAACGAGCTTGTCGGGATGGCGCTGGAGGGCAAGCTTCCGGTACGCCGATCGAATCTCGTCGGCGGTGGAGTCGATGTGGAGGCCGAGGACCTCGTAGTGGCATCGCTTGCCGGACGCCATTGAAAGAGCTCAGAATTAGGGATTGTTCTTCCTCCCTTCCCCTGCTTTGGGATTTTGGCTCACCTGATCTGACCATTCAATTTTATACTTCATACAGAAAATCAAAGTTTTCCGTATTTTATTCAAAATCTTGTGCATTACGCACTCGGTTTTTTTTTTTTTTCCTTCCTCTCTTCTTCTTCTTTTTTTCTTTTTCTTTCTTACTATCGTTAAATTATAAATTTAGGCTCTACGATTTGTTTGAATTTAGTCAATTTTCAAATTATTTTGAGCTCAGTTTCAATTTAATTTTCTATGGTTTGATTACAAGTCATCTCTAAATTGTATTTTATTCACTTATTTTTTACCCTGTCCTAAATTCTAATCTACCAAATAAAAAACCTATAAGTGAAGAAAAATGTCAATATAATTACACTGGGGTGATATTTTGAATTTTAATTAAACCGTAGCGATAAAAAAAAACTTTTGAAACTAGGTAGATTAAATTGAAACTAAATTCAAACGATAAAAGTCATATTGAAAATAAACTTAAACCATAGGGATCAAAAAGAAACTTTTAAAACCATGTAGATTAAATTGAAATAAAATTCAAACGATAGAAGTTATATTGAAAATAATCTTAAATCATATGGACTAAATTGAATGTTTTAAACCTATAGAAACCAAATTCAAATTATGCCCAAACCACAAGGGCCAAATTTGTAATTTAATTTTTTTTTAATAATTATTTTTAAAATGTAAAAATATAAGTATTTTTTTTAATAAATAATGAAGCTTTCAAAAAATAAAAACCAGATTATTATCAAATGAAAATTTCATTTTTCCTAACACCCCTAAAATAGACGAGTTAGTTTATTAAATTTATCCTCTTTCTGATATAATCATCATCGTCATCTTCCTCATCATTCTAATGACTGATAATACTCCATAAAAAATAAAAATAAATAAATAATGAATCCAAGTCAAGTGTTCACTGTCAGATGCAAAATTATAGATTCAAGAATATGACGATGTTCCTATGAACACCTTCCATTGTCATAGAGAGCACACGTAATGTGTAAAATTTCATTCCCTTCTTTCTATCAGAGTAATATCAATCTATTCAAACTCAAATCAAGTATAGAAATGACCTGTAGCTAACTAAAGAATTGAGATTCCATGAAGAAATCTAAGACTCAAGGATAACTAACAATCTTGTTTATCTACTCATTTTCTTTTGCTTTTGAATACTTGGTTGTGGGTCTCTTTCATAAAGTATAGACCCCTCCACAAGTCAATGGATATCATTGATTTCTCATCACCTAATGTTCCTCATGATTAACTGATACTGCAAATACAACTTACAATGTTTATCTGCAAAATTCGACTCGAGTCGACGTGTCTCCACAGTGGACAGAAATTCAATTCAGTCTCAAGCTGTTTATGCCACTTCTCGCAAGGTTCCTTTTCTGTCACCTGATAAAGTAGCAGCTTCCTTTTTGGATTCATCATCCAATCTTTCATTGAAATGATCTCTCAGAAATTCCACAGCCATAAAAGTTAGAGCAGAAGCTGGAATATACCATGTAATTCTGGGTATGGATCCCCTAAACATGCCCTTTGTTCCTTCACTCCGCCATATAGTTCTCACCGCATCCAACCATCCATCATACCTAAGATTTTAGAGAAAGTACTATATATGAATGTTATCTCAGAATCAAGATCTACTGAGCTGATAGTATTGTTCATAAACTTCAGATACCTTAAAGTTGATCCCTGAACTTGCATTCTTGTTTTTACCACATCTAAGGGAGTGGTCAGATAAGCGCTGAGACCTAACCATTTAGAACCATATATTAAATACCAACCAAACATGCTATAAGCGAAACATTTTCTTCAAAAGATGCTTCAGAACTTATAATTGACAGTGAAGTGTGCCACCAAGATGCATACCACCAGCTAATCCTCCCAACACAAGTCCTTCCAAGGAGCTATTAACATCTGAATTAGGCATCCATCTTTGCTTCCCATACTCAGTCAAATCTTTTAGCGCCTCGTAAAACATGACCTGCAGTGTGTGAATGAAACCGTTTAATAAATGCATGCATTAAAGACACATAAATAGAGAACTGATATCATTTTGGAGGGAGATATGTTAAATGTCATTTATTTAAAAGTTTTCATTCTACCCTCTGCTGATCCATTTCGGTCAGTGATTAAATATAATTCATGTACACTACTTCCCAGCGAAAATTTTTTCTTCAGGCTAACAGAAATTTGAGTTGTCATCATTCTATAACATGGTTACGTACGGAAGACATCTTAGTCATTTAATAATTTAATGTAGACTTCTATAAATTCTCTCCAGTCAGTATGCGCGTGTTTGTGCATGAGCGATATCCTTTTCCAGATTTATCATTTAGCATTTTAGCATGACAGTAACATCTGCAGGTACATAACAGAAAAACCAATGCAGAAGAAAATGATCCAAGAGCAACTAACAGAGGAAAAAGGCAGCCAACTCAAACAAAGGTACACAGATTCAAAATTTTATGTACCATTAGACCCGCAAACGGCACATCTCTGGCAAGTGTAGACCAATATCTGACAAGATACAAGGGAGAAGAAGGTCACAATCATGCAGTATATGAACATTAAACAGATGAAGTCGATCTGGTTCAGAGTTCAGACCCTGCATACAATCCCCTTAATCCTTGTTCCTTCAAGATTGAACGACCAGCCTGGAACATCCCTGAATAATAGCCGTACATTTGGCCACCATGCTTCATAGAGAAATTATCCTTCATCGGAAGGGAACTCCAAGATGACCTTGTGCCTTGAACTTGCATTCGTTGCTTCATAACTTCACATGGGACATATACAAATGAACCAAGTGTATCACCTGAAATGGACACAGAAGGAAGAAAAGTGTCAGAACCACGAAGCATGTGAAAGCTTATTATGAAGTTCACGCATGCTTTGGTTTTCAACAGTTAACATTGGAGGCTCAAGCTAAAAAATTAAAAAATCATTGAAAGAAAGTAAACTGGATATGGATGCCATGGCTCGCAGCCTATGGAAAACGAAACGGGGTGTTCTCATTCATAAAATGGAAAGCATCAAATCATCCAGGCATGAAATATTATTAATGCAAGTCCAAGAAAATGTAGTACTTGAACTAAAAACATGTCTCTTATTGGAAAGGGACTTGGAGGTGCACAGTTACGTGAAGAAAAAGGGAAATCCACTAACTAGTTTAAAATGAAACGAATAAATCCACCAATAATTATTCCTTTCGTGAATGCATCAGCATTGAACTTTATCAAAAAGGTTATAGAAATGACCGTAGGGTGGCATGACCCAAAAGTGAGAAATTTTTTGGGACATCCAGGAGGGCTTACCAACTGCTCCAGCAATGAAATGAGCCCAATGGCCGCCAAGGCTAGGATGTGACTCTTCAATCCATTTCTTACTGGACTCAATAACACCAAAGTATGTAGCTCCAGTGGCAAGCGAGCCTGTAATTCCAGGAGCTATGCCCCTATAAAAGCCTAAAAAACTATTAATGAGGAGCAAACCAAATAGTACAGCAAAGTCAAATGCCTTGAAGAGATTTGAACTTATCAGAATAACACAAAAGAAGGGAAATGGAAAATTGAATTTTTAACCACTTGTTTTTTTCCCCCAAAAAAAGTTAAGGATAGAAATAGTTACCCCTTAATCCATCAATTTTCCATACTGATCGGACCATCTGCAACAGGCTCTTTTGATTCTGATAGAAATAAAAACGAGATGAATAATGAATAATATTTTCGAGTTAGGAAATTTCCAAATAAACAAAACCAAGGGGGATTAAATCTATTAAGTCTATGATTAAATGCCGTAGCAAGTCTTTGACATTGTGACTGAAACTGAATTTAAAATTTCCATCCTGAAGATAAGATTAATGTATTTTCATCAACTGACAATTTATGAGCTCTCTTATGCATCATACTTGATCTTCATATAGAATAGCTATCATACTTGACTTCCATATAGAATAGCCTGGCTTTGAATCCGGGTCTTTATGGTATCAATAGGGTGCATCATTCCTTCTCCAAATGCTCCAGCGATAGCTCCCCACAGAAACTCCCTCCATGCTGCAGGAAAAGGTAGAATGTTTGTAATGTAGTATATCTATACATTCAACCACATTGCCAATGGAAATTCACTACTTTCTATTAGCTACAAGACTAAGAGAAGGTGACTGTTAGCTAGAACTACGCACGTAATTGCAATTTCTTCTCTAGCGCATCACATAATAAACAAAACCCAGGAAGCAAACACTCGATTCTTTACTCTCTTTTCTTTTTTTACTAATATTTTCCCATGACGAAAAAAAAGGTCTAATCATCCCTCAGTTGTGTGGACCGGTTGGGAAAAAGATAAATACCAAACGACAGAATCCTGAATACGTATTCATAGTGGGTTGCAGTAGTTTTTTCCGCTAAATCTCAATTTTCAAAAATCGAAGGCCATTCGACTCTCATTCCCTACATTTCTTCAATAAAAACAATTACTGCTATTCCGCTGGTGAATTCAACCGCTAGAACGCATTGAGTAAATGATTCCCAGTAAGACGAGTAAAATCAAAGAACGCTCACCAAAGAACTGATTAGAAGAAGTTGCGGTTCTTAAAGCTCGGTCGTTTTTTGAAGTTGAGGAATGAGCCGCCATTCGAAATATCGGAGTGCAAGCTTGACGTTCTCAAAGTTCTCCGTCTCCCCTCTCAGACGGAGACGGTGTGCATTTACTTCTGTTCCTGTATAGGGTTTCTGGACAGGAAAAATGGGTTTAATTAAATTGTAAACGTTAACAAATTTACCTTGAATATTTTTTTTATATCCCCTTTACGAGTTGAATTATCTTTGGTTGGATTATTTTAAATACTTATGTACTTTATAGGTAATTAATATTTTAATTAGCTTGACTATATTCATAATTACTTTTAATTAACTTTTTTTTTTCTATATTTATGAATTATGAGTGAGGACCATCTTGCATTCATATCAACTATTTTCATGAGACAATCATTTGACATTGTTGCATTTTTTTGCATTGCTCGTTATATTAAATTATAGGTAGGTGTACTGACTGCTATAATTTGGTCTCATTTTCGTTTAAATCCTTTACTATTTTAGTTTCTATACTTTCAAAACATCTAATTTAGTTTTAATACTCTATAAACTTTAGTCTATATACTTTTGAAATGTTAGTCTTGGTCGATGTACTCCAAAAAAGGTGATGACTTTGGTCAATTCACTTTATTTTCTATCTCATTTTTCGATTACTATTTTAGTACAAAACATTATATTATACTCTATAAATGTATCGAGATGTAGTCATAATGTTGCATTAAAAGATTTTTCGTTATGTTTACAATTTGTCAATCTTTGCAAATAGGTACAAAATTAGTTGTTTTTGGATCACTTTTTGTTTAAGTATAGGGAATAAAGTGAATAAACGTTGAAAGATATGAATACAAAACACTTTATTTTCCAGATTAAAATAGACAAAATAAAAATTGGTACCTGTCAATAAAAGAGAAAGAGAGTGTAATTTACCCCTTTTATTTATGGCGGGACATTTCAACGAAAGAAAAATCGCGCGCTTCGGCGGTTGGCCGTCGGTTATCTTATCTGCTCTCTGTGCCATCCCATCGCCGCCGCATTTGAATGGCTCGAATTGTGCTCCGGCTGGATGCTTGAACGCCTCACAGTAACTGGTAGCATCTCTCTATTTCTCTCTCTTGCATGAATTAATATTTTCAGTGTGAGGCTTATCGCATCTCAAATCGTCTTCCCAAGTAGCGTTAGTATTGGACGGAAAGTCAGCGGACCGTTTTAGCTGATTTGATTTTTGATTAATAGGATCGGTTTAATTCAAAACTTTGATGTTCAGAAATGAATTCCGGAGTGGATCATGCTTCTACTTATTTTTTATTGCTTTTTCTCCGATTAGTGATGCTTCTTGCCGTATTCTGGTTTGCGATAAAAGAAATTGTCTCTGAAATAACCGGCGATGGGTTAATATTTTTGAGACCTTCTCCTGCCAGGTTTTTAGAAAAATGAAGCATATTCGAGCGTGTTGTCTCTTGATGGTCTCATTCCATAAGTTTCTTTTGCATGAGCATTGTAATTTACCATTCGTCGAACTTCTATTTGGTTCCGATTTGTTTCAGCTCATTATGTTACTTGAAATTTGTTTTAACGCACTCATGTATTGGTGCATATGAAACAATATCCCTTAGATGCCAGAGGTGGAGAGAAGAAGGAAGGAGGGGAATTGCCTCCTCTTAACTTATTTTAGATTACAATTAAATAAGAAAATTCAAGATTTGAAAACTCTCTCCAATTAGTATCCTTAAATTTTCCCTAAATTTTCAAAAAGTATTATATACGAAGAAGAGTAAAAAACACAGCCCTGAAAATTTTCTGGCTCCGCCCTGTTAATAGCTTTAGTGACTAAAAGGGACGAGGCGAGGCTGGAACAAAGCA
>JAOANK020000022.1:10810865-10833779 GCA_026257165.2 Telfairia occidentalis | reverse complement strand
CCAAAAAAAAAAAAAAGAGGAAAAAAACAGTTCAAAGAAGTTTGAAATGATTCTGTCTCCAATCAAATATACTTTCTCTTTTGTATGTATTTCACTCTGGTGAAGCTTGAGAATCATGCTCATTGTATTGTTTGATTGAAATGATATGATACCCAATTGAGATTATTGTTGTTTCATCTGCCGCTTGTGCATCTGTGTAGCTGTTGAATCAATGGCTTCGAGTTTGATCAGGTTGGAGTTTTGAGTTTGAATTGAGGTCAGCCATTATTTCTTCTTGTGTTACGTTCCATTGCTTGAATAGTGGCGGAGGAATGGAGCAAGATGATAACTGGAGCGACACAACCCATGTTATGCCCTCTCTTATAATAGTTGCTTAACAGTCATTTTGTTTTTTCTTTGTTTAAACATAATATTTATTTGGTGAATTTTATTTCAAAGATGATTTTTCAAATCCTGGTCATTATTAAATAGGTGAACAAAAAGTGGTTTTAAAACAGCTAAGATAATCTTTTATTATGTTCATATTTCTAACTCTTCCAGTCAAAGGTATTGGTAACTAAATTTGTAGGTTATAGCCTTATAGGTATGGTTTTTTACCCTTGCATTGAATTGTAATGTAATACTTAAAATTTTGTTGTTGTATTAATTCGTACTATTTACGTAGTGGAACTCGACCATGTATTAGTCATACATCGGTAAATTGTATTTAAGAATTAGGACGCTCATTTAGTCATTGAGTATTGGGATAGATTTTAATTTGGTTATTAAATTTCAAAATCAAATTATTTTGAAAAGAGTCAACAGTTTTTTGTTAATCACCATCAGAACATGCGACATTTTAAAATAAGTTTTTTCTATTTTGACCAATCTCTTACATATTCGTAAATAGACGAGGAATAAATAAAAATCTATTGCAAATGTTAAAAATAAACACACATTTTACTGATAAAACTACCGTTTTAAATTCTTTGTATAATTGTTATTTTGAGTAGATCAACTATTAAGGCCCCGTTTATTTCCCTTTTAATCGAGATGGAGAGTAATCATAATGAAATCAATTGGAATGAAAATATTATTAATTTGATGTTGTTTACTAGGAGTTGTCTGGAATCGGAATAAGAAACTCATTCATGCCGTTTGCTTTCATATGGAATCGAAATTAGATAAATGATGATTACAAAAATAACATTTTGTATTTTTTATCAATTAAAAAAGTATGACAATTATTAAGGAAAGATGAGATGTAAGGTGTGTAAAACAATTAATAAGTATTGTGTGGAGCTCATGAAATAAAGAATGAGAATGAGATTTTGATCATATTTTTGGAGGGAATGAGATTGTCCATTTTTTGAGAAGTGATTCCCAAATTTGAGGTGAGTCCCACGTTTAATTCTCATTCATTAATTTTTGGTAAATACTATCAAAATGAATAAAAATTTTCATTTCCATTCCTTGATTCTAAGAAAAGTAAATGAGATCTAAATGTAATTTGCAAGAAGAAGAAAAAAAAAGGAAATTTGCAATTATTTAAATAAAATATAAGCGAAATTTCATCTCCAATAATTGGATAAGACTAAAGCCTAAAAACCCGTGATAAGAGCCGGCCTTGGAAGCTCAAAGAGTTGGTAGGTAATTTCAGAGAACATGGAAGGGCAAAAGGGGAATTGAATAGTTTGGCCGCGAAAACAATCGGAGCCCGCCAAAAATTTGCAAGTTTACGAAAAAAAAAAATTTGCCGCGAAAACGATGAAACATTTTTCTGTGTTACAAAGATCCAAAAATCTATTTCCCGCTTGAATCATCAAATACATAAGCCCTCCAGATCCTTTCTTCATCCCCTCAGTCTTCAATTCTGCTTCTTCTTCGTCATCCTCTCGCCGCAACTTTTTTCAGATTTCAGACCTAGCCTTTTCCCTTCCTCTACTATCTCGCAATCAGCCAGAGAAATGGTGAATACACCAACCGCCGGCGGGATTTCGAGGATTTTGGCAAATCCATCACCGGACTCGCCCTCCGATATCCCGGACACCGTGGTTCAGGTCCTCAATATCAAGCCCGTCGGAAATCGCTACACGTGAGTTTTCTTTTCCATCCTTTGAACCCAGATTAGTACTATGTTCTGTCGTTGCTGATGCTTTCTCGCAGTGTCTGAGATCCCTTTCGCTTCTGTTTTTTTTGAAGTTCCTGTGAACCTAAGTTTTGTTGGCTCCTTGTAGACGTGGTTAAGAGTTGAAACCCTATTTTAGAACTTATTGTTTGTGTCATATTTGTAGCGTAGTCTGATTATGGTTTCGGATATTCGGCCAAGAGCATGTGTTGACTGGTCTGCAATATGATTCATAGTTTGAACTCAAGTAAATTGATGCTTTAGTGATCAGCTAGTTTTCTGTTCTTCATGATTGAAGATTTCAAGGTCATTCGGAATGTTTCTTTAATTGCTATTGCGTCTCTTTCAGGTTTACTGCCAACGATGGGAATATGACGCTAAAAGCGATTCTCCCATCAAACTTTACGTCCGATGTCATGTCTGGAAACATTCAAAATTTGGGTCTTATTCGCATTCTTGATTATACTCTCAATGACATCGCGAGCAAGTCAGAAAAGTGAGTATAATCATTTAAATTTTAAAAAATTAACATATCTCGTTTAGATATAAATGTATTTATTATTTGTTTTGTTTTGATTTGTCAATTTTGGTGTCTTTCCTAACATCAGGTATTTAATCGTGACGAAATATGAGGTGGTTTCTTCTGCTCTAGAAGAGGAGGTAAAAACCGAGGTTAAGGAAGACGATGCAGGCATTATTTTGAAACCAAAGCAAGAGTTCGATGGCAAGAGTGCATTTAAGACTGGAGCTGGTATTCTATTAAAACCAAAACAAGAACTGGTGACCAAATCAGCTGCTCAGATTGTGCACGAGCAGCGTACAAAGTGAGTATGCTCTCTGTGGAAAAACAATTTTTTGTACATTGTTATCAAGTTTGGAGCGTTTGTGGGTGCAAATACTGATATATGTTTAAAATGTTGTGTTTTTCTATGAATAGTATGGCACCGACTGCACGGATGTCCATGACTAGGAGAGTTCATCCCCTTGTTTCCTTAAATCCTTATCAGGGAAATTGGACCATCAAAGTCCGTGTTACAAACAAGGAAAACATTGGCTCATACAAGAATGCTCGAGGAGAAGGTTGCTTTTTCAATGTGGAGTTGACAGATGACGATGTAAGTAAATTGCTGATCTATTGAATTATTACTATTTTTCAACTGAAAGGTCTATATTTTCTAGTCTCTTGTTGATTTGACAAGTGAAGTTATTTGATTCTTCTGGTTCAGGGTACTCAAATACGGGCAACAATGTTCAATGAAGCTGCAAGGAAGTTCTATGAAAAGTTTTCCCTTGGCAAAGTTTATTACATTTCCAAGGGAACGTTGAAAGTTGCAAATAAAAAATATAAAACAGTTCAAAATGATTATGAAATGACGTTAAATGAAAATTCTGAAGTAGAGGAGGTCAGCAATGAAGCTGCGTTCGTTCCTGAAACAAAATTCAATTTTGTCAAGATTGACATGTTAGGTCCTTACGTCAATGGAAAAGGGCTTGTTGGTAAGAATCATATTTTAGCCAAAATGACTTATCCTTGTATGATTTTCTACTTGAAAAGTTCACTGATGTGAGTTTTTAATTGCCAGATGTCATTGGAGTTGTTCAAAGTGTTTCTCCTACAATGAGCATTAGAAGGAAAAGCAACAATGAGACAGCTCCAAAGCGTGATGTAACTATTGCTGATGAGACGTGAGTAGATATATTCGTCATTGATGAAAATTATTGTTTATTTACTTCATCCATATTAAGGTTGTGAGTGTCAAATTGCAGGAAGAAGACAGTTGTGATATCTTTGTGGAATGATCTTGCGACCAATGTGGGGCAGGAGTTGCTTGACATTGCCGATCAATCTCCCATAATTGCATTGAAGAATCTCAGAGTTGGAGATTTTCAAGGTACTGTTAAAATTGAAGAGACATTATGTCTGGCTGAAAGAGGCGCAGACTTTTACTCATAGCAATGTGCGATTTGCTTCCAAATGCAGGTGTATCTTTGTCAACAATAAGTGGGAGCAAAGTTTTGATAAATCCCGACACAAAGGAAGCACATAATTTGAGATCCTGGTAATGTTACACAGTGTTTGTCGTGTTCGTGCCATATTATTATTAACTATATTTGTAATGCACTATATTATCTGCATACAGGTACGACTCTGAAGGAAGAGCTATATCCATGGCGTCTGTCAGCTCAGGCCTGAGCCCATCATCCAAGAGTGGATCGAGGTCCTTGTACTCTGATCGGGTTTCTTTGTCTCATATACTCCAGAACAAATCTTTGGGAGAAGAAAAGGTATTATATAACCTTTGATTTAAAGAAAGTAAACCTATGAAAAATGTGAAAGTTTTTTTCTTCTTTTTTCTAAAGCTAAGCTTTTCATTTTTATATAAATTTTCTATGCCAATGGAATTAGTGTTCAACGTGCATAACATGAAGTTATTTTCTCGACAGCCCATATTCTTCAGCATTAGAGCAAACGTTAGCTTTATTAAGCCTGATCAAACAATGTGGTATCGGGCTTGTAAAACTTGCAATAAGAAGGTGACTGAAGCCATTGGATCTGGATATTGGTGCGAAGGGTGTCAGAAAAACGATGAAGAATGCAGTTTAAGGTACATAATGGTTGTGAGAGTTTCTGATGCAAGTGGTGAAGCATGGCTCTCTACATTCAATGAAGAAGCAGAGAGGATTATTGGATGCTCTGCTGATGAGCTTGACCAACTAAAATCACAGGTAAGGAATCAAATTATACAAGTTCTTGTCATAGAGAACTAGAAACAAAGTTGGCTGAGTTGACTTCTTCTTTATGTTTATAATTGCAGATTGGAGAGGAGAATTCATATCAATTGAAACTCAAAGAAGCCACTTGGGTTCCCTATTTATTTCGAGTTAGTGTTTCTCAGAATGAATACAACAATGAGAAGAGGCAAAGGATCACTATCAGGTCTGTTGCTCCAGTTGACTTTGCTGCTGAATCCAGATTTTTGCTAGAAGAGATAGCGAAGATGAAAGTTCCCTAAGAGGGATTTATTGCAGATCCAGACTGGTAGAAAGTGTAAATTTAAGGCATCAATTAAATAGTCGTCCTTTTCTGTAGTGACCTCAGGGGAATGTTTTGTTTACAATACGAATTGCAAGCATGTTTTTCTGCATATACTTTAGCTTTTGATTCACATGTTATGGTAGCTGGATTCTTTTCATATGCTAGAACTTGAGGATAGAAGCTTCACTCTTTCTAATAATTTTAGTCAAACTTATCAAATTGAGCATAATTCAATTTGTTAACTTGTATATCTTTGACCAAGATATTAGAAGTTCAAACTCTCACTTTCACATGTTAAACTAAGAAAAAATAATTATACTTGAACCCAACCCAAAATTTCACTGTTATAACTAGTTTCAATTCTTCCTTAACTGTGAATTCTCAGCAGAGACCAATGAGAAACATTCCCACATCTGAAAAAGGAATTCTAAAACATCATGCTCTTTTTTTCCTTTCACCTACCAAAGAAAGTACATGTTTTGACAAAAACTATAATTTATGAATTGTCTTGTAATGAATTTTGTTTTTAGTATAGTATTAGGATTGAAGTTATTTCAAACTACCTTTGTTTATGATCTTAATATCATTATAGAATGATACGAAGTAAATAAGATAAAACAATATGTCACAAAATGATATTTACAACTATGAATGGAAGAAGTGGATACTATCATATAACTATAGCTTTCTTTCAACTGTTGATTAAGCAAGAATTATGGTTGTGACCCTTGTGGGTAAATCTAAAAGGTGATGTTTAGGATTTAAGTCATCCAAAACTAACCCTCCTTCAATGGAGATGTTATGCGAGTTAATTCTCATTACTAAACTTTAAGATATGTCTCGATCAGTCAAGATATCAGTAACTATTTTTTAAAAAATATTGGTTCAAATCTCTTGTTTGAATTGTTATGTTCTAAGAGATAAATGAAACCTTACTGCTTACAGAAGTATTTTAGGGCTCGGGTAAAGTGAAACTGATGGATGAACCAATGGAAGGGAGTAACAAAGGCTTCTCCATCATGTTGGACTAGATGAAGTTGCTTGCAAGAAGTACTTGCATTTCCTAGAAAGCCTGCGACTGTCAATTTGGTTTCTTTCTTTGGTTGTGTTTAGAAGATGCATTACCACTAGCAGTTTTGTTAGAAGATGATTCTTCTTCAACTGTAGAGATTCTAACCTTCTGTAAATTATACTTGCAAAGACTAAAATAGTTTACAAATCATATTAATATCTGAAAAGTTACGGTAATTTCTTAAGAAATTGATCCACAGAGAATAAACTCTGGCAAGTTTAATTCATATCCTTAGTTTAATACAACATCATGACAAGACATGGCGCCGTCGGTCCATCTATAACATTATGCACAAATTTCATAATCTTTCATCACTCATCCCATTTTTCATCATTGAGTAGTCGGAACATTCCTAAGATAAATAAAGCAAAAAAAAAAAAACCCACCAGATTTACTTTTCTCATCGAAACTGAACAGTCCCAGAAAATCCTCAGTGTGTGAGAGACAGAGGGAGGACGAAGAAAGATTGAATTTTAGAGAGAGACAGCGAGAGAGATTACCCCAAAATAATAGTAATAATAATAGCAAAAAGATCTTGCATCAAAACAGCTTTAACGTCATACAGCTTTATGAAGCGTTGAGGGGTAAAAAAAATAAATCAAAACTAACTTCTCACATAAATGTAAATGACTAATTGAAGGAGTACCTTCAGTTTCTTCTACCGCATTAATATCCTAACATTTCCCAAACCCTAGATCGCCCACATTCAAAGAGGGAAAAATTCCAAAAAAAAAAAAAGAAAAAGAAGAAGATGAAAGAAAAAAGGTAGAGCTCATTCTCAATTGTACTGTCAAAAAAAATGTCAACTTATCTCTTCCTTAACTGTTCAACCAGAACCCGCGCTGCGATTTGCCCCACCCTGACGACCTCCTCCCCTTCCACCTCCATTTTGGTTAGCCCGCTGATAACCTTCCCCATTGCGTCCAGTCGAACCCCGAGGTCGTCCGGAGAACTCGCCCTGATTTCTGAATTCGTTTCTTACATAGCCTCTGCCACCACCATAGTTCCCTCTTGCCCTGAAACTATCACTACTGCGGAAACCACCTCCTCTTCCTGTAGAGAACCTCCCTCTACCACTCCCGCTAACTGGATAAATCAATTAATTAAACACAATCAGCTCTTGTATCCACTGGGTACGAGATATTCATGAGTTCCTCTAAAGTTCATACGACTTAAGTGCATGTTTGATATAACTTTTTTAAAAAAACATTTTTAACTAAAACATTTATTATATAAACGTTTTTGGAAAAAAAATAATTAAGTATTCGATTTTAAAAAGCTTTAAATATATTTTATATGTTTTTACACCTTTTAAAACTATTTTTTATTATTAAAAATTATAAAAAAAATATTTTTAATTAGTTAAAAGTACTATTCAAAATTTTAAACAAATACCGTTAATTTTAAAAAATATATTTTTTTATATCAATAAACAGTTTAAAAATTATACCAAACATACCCTAAGTGTAGCCATACCCACACTTCAACTTATTCAAAGAAGGGAAAAACAAAATAATAAGAGGGAGAGTCAACTGCAAATGCCAGCTCACCTCGAGTGGTGGTCCTCTTCTCCTCAACAACAGCTTGGCGATCACCAATTGTGACTGGCGAAGCCTGTTGTTATTGAATTAAGAGCAGTTTTAATACATCTATATAAAATGCAAAAGGAACTCACGAATAGTATGACCAAAAGAAAAGAGAGACAACAATATGAAATACAAAAGCAAAAACATCAGGAAAATATTTAGGATATCAATTTACTCAAATGCAGTCAACCCGACTTCCCAGACAATGGCCCTTTTACGCTAATTCGTGACAAAATACAAACCAAGTGGGTATTTTAGTCGCTACAAACTAGGCAGACTTTGTCTCTCCAAACTAGAATGACAAACCCAGTTCATATGTACAAATAAGCAGGGGCATGTTAGCAGAATATCTACAGCTTAATACTTTCTTCCCAAAATACAAATCGATAAATGAAAATCAACTTCCAGTTCATTTCCATTATTCTGCTGTTGAGTTGCAGTAAATTTACTAACAGAAACTCATATAAAACAAAGGTGGGCATGATATTATATGACCAAACATAAAAGGAAACACAAGTAGAAATCTTGCTTCAGTGAAACATTCAATTTAACTATAAACCGCAAGTTGAAAACATCCGAGATGATATGCTAGAAAACATAGACACACAACTATTAGGTGCCACAGATACGTGAGACGATCGAGGGAAAAGAACCAATAAAGGATGGAGGACATGGAATATGAGCACACAAGATTGTCCACTACTCTAGTAAGAGATACTGGTAGCAAGAAGAATAACAAAGAAACAAAGAAGCAAGAGAATAGAGAACAAATATCACCATAATATTATATCCGTACAGAATACAATTCATTCCAATTAGAATTTTGGCAGAAGAAAATATTTATAGAAAAAAGAGCCCTCTAAGAATCCATATGATACATAAAATCCTAAAGGTACAATACTACTAATTCAGTGCAATCCTAATTTAGTTATATACCTGGAAAAAACGAATCATATACTCCCAAAGTCCAAATCAAATAAAATTATAATCATTAAATGATTCATAATATAATCTAAATCGACAAGATGAAAAAAAAAAGATCTAGAAGAGATAGTACGCTCCATCAACAGCCATAGGGAAAGATATGATAGATCAGTTACATGTTAAACAATTTCACAATTGCAATAAGAGGGTTAAGGTACACTGTAATCTTTGTTACCTCAAGTGCACCATGCACAGAGCTCAATTGCTCAAATTCGACGAATCCAAAACAAAACCCTTGCTGCAGGAAAAATAAGACATAAAAAGAAAGAAAATGTTAATATGATAATTACACAAATCAGGTTGGAACGAAACGCAAGACATATTATTAGAATAGGACCTTATTACTCCTGACTTGGATACCATCACGCTTAATTGGCCCAAATTTCTTAAACTCTTCCTCAAGTTGTTCAACCGTAGCATCAAATGGCAAGTTCCGTACATATATGGAGTGACCTTCAGCTGTAATGAGTACTAGCAAAATATTACATTTCAGAGTAAATGTAAACATGCCTTCATGACACCCCCAGGGCAAATAACAACCTAAGAACTATTAAGTTGTTTTACTAATTTATACATGGTTTGCATTACATAAATAAATGGCATACTAAGATGGAGTGCTGAAGACATATATATATATATATATCAACATGAGTGCACACACCTTCCTCGTGAAGGTTACTACTTTCAGGAAGATTGTCACCACTTGCTGTAGAAACATCAGGAACTAAAGCAGGTTGAACCAGGCCAATTGGCTGATGATCAGTATTTGTAGGGGGTGCTGCTCTCACAGCAGTAGTTGGGACATATACAGGACCTGATACTGTCTTTGGTACCATAACCTGTGCAAGATCAAGTCAGCTAAGTAAATGTCTGAAACAAGACTGACATCAAAATATCAAACATACAGAAAGAAGAAAGCAATAACTCACAATTGATGCATATGATTTCTTCTTTGGAGCATCTTCTTGGACAACAGGGGCTGAGTCTGCTGTCACAACTACTTCATGCTCAATTGGATTTGGGGGTTCAACAACCTCCTCCTCTTCAATCACCGATCCTTCCTCGTTACTGGACGGATCACAAACTTCAGGCTCATTAATCATATCTTCCTCTTCCAATGACATCGGAGGTTCAACAGCAAGATGATTAGGAGTATGAGATGGTTCTGTAAATGGAGCAGAAAGCTATCTCACAATCCTGCATAAGGCCTATCAAAGTGAATAGGATCAGAAAAAAATGTAAATACCCGGTTCAGGTGTTGAAGTAACCATTATGGTATTTTCTTTGATGGCATCACCAGAAGATGAGTTACTTCGAATAGATTCAGTCTCTTCAACATATCTTAACACGTCATTTAAGACATAGTAGCCTTTGTCCTGGGGAGCAAGAAAAAATGTTTGGGAAAATTTTCTCCTCAAGTTGTCCTTTCCAGTAAGGCATCCCGTTACCAAAACAATCACTCCTTTCTCATGAGACTCCTGAGCATCAGCAGTTATTATTTCTGCTGTATAATCTCCATAATTCAAGGATATGATCTTGTCATTTATTGCCTGTCAACAATAACAGTTGAACTTTTAAGTGCCGACCATACACTTGAGACTAAAAATTCTCCACATACCATAATAAGAAGAAACATTCATCAATCTATTACATTCTCCGTAAAGATAAAGGTTTAACTCAAGTAACAATGAGCCTGACATTGGAACTCAAAAGCCATTTTACCGTAACAGTAACCATAAACAATTTAAAAATCACAACCACATAACTGTTAGACAAAAAGTGTCTAAATCTTAAATTTAACAAACATGACGAACGGTTATTGTAGCCATTCTGTAATAATGTCACAAAAATTACCTGATTACTAAATAGACCAGATTTTCCGTGGAACCAATATAATTTGTATCTTACACATGAATGCATGATTCTCTTCAAAGCTGGGAATACAAATTAGTGCATGATATTGGATAGAATTCAATTTTCAAGTGGATCCCCAGTCCCCACAAAGAAAATTACAGTTTTTCATTACACTGATGGCAGCATACTAGTTTACAATTAGCCTATATTTATCTCCCCCTGTGAAACAATTTCACAACCTTATGCTCCAACAAGTGCACGTAGATGATTCACTCATGAACCAAAATTTCAAAATGCATAATAAAGCAATGTTTAACATAAAGACTAAAATGAACGACCACATGATTAGCGCCAACTTTATATATATCCCTGGCTCCAAAAAAAAATAGAGGTTTGATAACTATTCTCCAGCCATATAATGTGAAGGAAATATCCTGGATATAACACCATAAATGTTTACCTGCATGTTTGTCACTGTTGTCATCACTCCATTGGCATCTGGTCGACTTAGCAAACTAGAATCCTGATAAAACCGATGCACCAATTGTGGAGAATGATGAAGGATGTGATAGTACTGCCCAACAAACGCATTCCCAACCACTTGGGCACTGGGAGCAGGGGAAGAACTGGCTTCCTGTGTTGCCGCCATCTACAAAATAATTTAGAGCACTACTATAAGCACATCTTTATGCAATGCAATTAAATTGTAGATTGAGTAGACAAGTGACTGAAATCTAAGAAAAACAATTAAACTAAATTTTACTTTGTTAACGAAAATAACCAAGATAAATAACAAAAGAAGTGACTAAGCAGCGACATTTCGAGAAAGCTTAAAGCAACAGTTCTTAGGGTTTTATATATTAAATGGACTGAGAACTCTTAAGTAAAATCCCCCAACAAAACCAGTAATACGCTCTTCTTCCGGCTGACAACTTCTGCTTCATCGTCGTAGACATGCATACAAATATCATAAATAACTTGAGGATAAATATAAGCAAACACAGTCGGATTTTATACGATACTTGCAATAGAAGACCACGTTATAATACACGGTACACGACTAGACAAGTGAGAGTTAGAAGAAATACGCACAACTAGAAAACTGACGCGAGACGAGGATTGGGGCAAATCGTCGAAGAACAGAACTGGGTTGCAAATGGCGAACGTAGCGCCAAGCCCTAAACAGAACCCAAAAAAAAAAAGCAACAAAATGAAACCCCACAAAACCCTAATACAGATCAACCGTATGTAGCAGAAGAAGAACGGAATCGACCCTAAATCATTAATCATCGATGGATCATTGATCAAACATTTTCCACGTCCAGTATTACAGATCAAGTAAAGAAACAAGGGAGCGAATATTCCGAAAACAAGAACATTGAAGGAAGGAAGAGGGAGAAGAAAACAACTACCTGCTTGAAGGGCAGAAAATCGAGCTTCCGAGAGAGAGAAATAGAGAGAGATCTGAGCGCTGAGAAAACAAGTAGAGAATACGAAACAGAGAGCAAAGATTCTGAGCCGCTTTATATCATTATATATACTGGTTTGATTTGTTGAGAGCTGAGAAAAGGGTGTTTTGTTTTTGTACTTCCTTTTTTTTTTCTTTTAACTTTTAATTTCATCTCATTTCATTTTATTAAATTAAGACATATTCATATATAAAATTTTATCCCTCAACTTATATAGATATATCAATTTTTACTATAAACTTTCAATTTTATTGAATTAGAATCTTGAGATAAGTATTACAATTTTAGCCATATATTTCACAATTCAAATTTTCCTATTTTACCTATTATTTTTAACCATAAGCAATGTAATTTTTTTTCATAAACTCGTTAATTTCAATAAAATAACTCGTTACACAAAATTACGCTTGATTATTTCACAAATTGACTATTGAATAACTTTACCAAAACTAACAAATTTTGAAACAAAAAAGAATATTTTAATGTCTTTTTTCTCTATAACTCTGTCAATTTTGTAATATATGTTTTATAATTAATTAAACATATATAAGAATATTTTTTTAACGATATTTCCAACGATTCAAATTGTAATATTTTTTTTAATTTAAGATTAGGATCGCAAAAATCTAAGTTCAAGGTTATATTTGAAGAAATTGAAAATTAAATTGATTTTTCTAATCAAATATACTTCCTCACGAAGTAATGAAATTGTTTGTGGTGTAGCGATGGTGACATGATATGCCCATTTAGTTATTTTACGATTTAAAAAATATAGGAAACAATGGTGTAATTTCATGGAAGATTAATGAGTAAATAACTATATAATTGTTTGGGTCCAATTGGACTTGCATATCTCCCTCACCAAAAGGTTATAGATTTAATTTCCTACCTCACATATTGTTCAACTTTAAAAAAATATATATATAATTACTAGACCAAATTGAATATCAAAAAGTCTTAGGTTTGAATCCTGACCCACCATACCATTATATGTTGTTTAACTGAAAAAAAAAAAAAAACATATAATCGTTAGCAAAAAAATATATTTATTATACAATAATTATAAATTTTAGTGTTTCAATCGAGTTTCAATTTTCCACGTAATCTTGATTTAACTTTTTTTTTAGCATTTAACTTTTGTGTATCTTTTTTAATAAATACGAACCTATTAAAAATAATCTTATACTAATAGTTGACAATTTTACAATAAATACTTTTCGTTTAAATTTCCATTTTATAAGTAAGTCAATTTAAGTTAACTTTATACTTCTAAGAATAAATATAACAATTTAAATCCTCGATTAGTTAAAATTTTATTTATTTCTATTATTCGATTATCTATGAGTGCTTTTATAGTTAGATAAGACTGTTTTTTTCAAATATTAATTATTTCTAATTTCGTTGAATATTTTTAATAAGTTGAATTTGGGCATTTGGGTTGCTAAAGTTGAAAGTTTTTTTTTTCCCTAACTTTTGTGGTTATGTTTGATATTTTTGAACTTTTTTAACATTATTGTGAATGTTTTGTTAGTGATTTTTCTTATTATTTATTCATTAGTTAATGGGTACTTTTTAATTTTGTTTCCATTAGGTATTGATTATAATACTTATTCAAGCTCACAAGTTAGATTGATAAAATTTGAAATTTAAGAAAAATTAAAGTATAAATGATATGACATTTTTAAGAAAGTATTAGGGATGACAATAAAATTGGCAAAAAGACTACATTATATATTTATCATTATTTTAAAAAATCAAACATATTTTTAATTCAATAACATGTACGGTGAGAATTGAACTCCAACTTCATGGTCGAAGATATAACTTAACCAGTTGAATTATGTTTAAATTGGTTTTAAAACCAAATATTTAATTTATGTATATTTATATTTACATTTAATACAAATATTTAATCTCCATGATGTTTCTTTGAGAGGATAAATACTTATTTGTAACTATTTATTTAATAATAATTTAAATTGCGTCTAATGTTCTACGAAATTTCCAAGAAAATGTCGGCAGATTTCAAAATATTTGTTTAACTTTTTAGATATTTATAGTCAATTTTGAATGCTAAAACAATAACCAAAACAAAATGAATGTTCCCTCGATGTATGGTTCTTTTCAGTTCGTTTTTTTCTAAGAAAATTGGGTCTTCTTTAATACATTTATTTACCAATGATTAAATATGCTGAATTTGTCATGCTTGACGTGGATCTGTCTTAAATGTCAGGAGTTTCATATTAATTTCATTGTTTTTTTTACTTTCCATATTTGTTTGAGGAAAATCGTTGTTTTTTTCTTTGATAAAAAGAGAAAAATCATTGTTTTATTAGCAAATAACAATATTTGACTATATACACTGGTATATAGATATCTTCATAAGTTGAATTTAAAAAAGTTATATATATATATATATTATTGTATGTTGATTAAATGCACTTGTAGATATTTTCAAATGAAAATCTATAAGAGAATAAAAATTACATTTTAAGATATGTTTAGATAAAATTTAAAGTTTAAAATAAAAAGGAACTCTCGCATCCTACTGTATTAAAACAAACTTAAAAACCTAAATGAATGACAAGAATATCCATTATTTAGGTCCAGTTTACTTCTCTTCAATCAAAATGGAGAATAATTGGAATGAAAATCAATGAAATTAAATAAATTGAAATAAACATCTTATTTTTTTGATGATGTTTAATAGAAGTTGTATGTAATTGAAATCATAAACCAATTCATGATGATTACAAAAATAACATTTTTGTATTTCTAATGAATTAAAAAGAGGGGGTAAGGTGTGTAAAATAATTAATGAGTACAGTGTGGGCCTCACGAAATAGGAAATAAGATTGTCCATTTTTTGGGGCGTGATTCCCAAATTTGAGGTGAGTCACATGTTTTATTCTTATAATTTTTGTAAAACTATCAAAGAGAATGAATTTTTATTAACATTCATTGATTCCGATTGAAGGGAAGTAAACAAGACCTTAGTTCGAATCCAATTAGATTAAATCGAAATTCATATAGTTTGAGTTGAACCATTATCAAAATTTAAGGTACTATAGGATAAAGTTGATACAACTAAGTTAAAATCAATATTTTTAACTTATCTATCCAGGTCGCGTCGCTAAGCTAATCTTCTAGCTAGCCAAGCTGCGGCTTTAGACCTCTCTAGCATTTGGGAAGGTGACACTCTTCCCCATTCGTTGGGTATCTATTATGGAATTTTACTATTGTAATTTTTTTCTTTAAAAAAATCAATATTTTTAACCAATTTCATTCATAAAATTGTAACTCAAATAGATCGGCTCATGCTAACTTGCATCATAACTAAAGACATAAGTCTCCTACCAAAAGGTCGAATTCCCACCTCCACAAACTTAAACAAATAAGAAGCATATGGAAAAATTCAAACTCATGACTTCTAGGAAGATATGTCTCTAATTAGTTAAATTCGTAGTTTGAATTAATACCCTTATTAAAAGAATTAGAACATATTTGATTATTTAGTGAAAGAAAAAGAATTGAATCGATGAAAACCTCATCGATGGTTAGAACTGACAAGCATATCCATTGCACTGCAATTCAACAAAAATGTATTTATTTCTCAAAGTCCAATCCATCCGAAGCCTGCTCAGTCAAACAAGAAACCATGGAAGATCACGGGAGCCTGCTGGACTATAGGGCTTCTCTTCTTCCACTTGTGCCTTAACACAGCACCGCAGAGTTCATGCCCATCGTCCCCACATGCCCCGAAATTCGATTATGATATCAAGTATTGCCGTCGCAATCGGCCCACTCTCGGTGATACGATACCATTTCCAAGAAGATGGATGTTGAGTGGCTGATCGGAGAGAAGACTTTCGATGTCTGTGACTTCCGCAGAGATATTTTCTTGCCGCTGCGGTCGAGGATCGGAATTATTGGAGGTGGATTTTTTGTTGTCCTAAATAAATACCGCTTCTCGTTGTACGTTTTTGCGTGTTTTGTCTTTGTAGTTCAAAGTGGTACGAATTGATTCAACATCTTTTTATGGCTGTTTGTTTGCGTTTGTTTGAATTATGTTCTAGGATGTACAGATACAATAATCTTCACATAACCAATCGGAATTTAGAGCAGTTTTCTAAGAGTTGTATATTTTTTTTTTACATGGATTTAGATTATTTGGGTGTTTTATGCATGTTGGTTTCTGGAGTTTGTCTTTGTCTTGTAGGTTGGTGGGGATTGTTTTTTCTTCTGCTTCTTTTAAATTTATTGGTATGTTTCTTAGCCTTTTAAAAATGTAATGGAGATTTAGCCACAAGTAAAGAGTTAGGTCGCTTAGCTGTTTTGGCTAATAACTACTATTTTATCAGTTTTAGACACTGAATGTCTGCTTGATCTGAACATGAGACTAAACATTTAGTGGTTTTATCACTGTATAAATCACCTTATGGTGTTGGAAAGTCAAGCTCAATGCAAAAATAGTTTTCTTTGAATGATTTGAGTTTCAAGTTGTGCCAACTATGTTGCTGTTATTGTTCTGCTTGCAAAGCATGTTCATGCTTTCCCATTGCATCGAATCTAGCCGGTACGAATTGACTCTCTTTATTTATGAGATGTCAACCTTAGCTTTTCTGAAGGAACTTAATCTTAAGCTCAATATGACTTCAGACCAGTATAATTTGGATCGTCCTTGCATTTTCCAGGGTTCTTACATTCTTTCTAAACATGTGATTAATCATATTTTAATTATGTTTCACTGAATAAATTATGTCCTTGTATTGAGCTCGTACATTTATAGCTCTAGAGATGGGGCTCATGGGTGATTGAATAAACCATTTTTGATAATTTTGTTGTGAGTTCCACTTCTGCTACAACAGAATTACTCAATCAATATTGTCTCCCTATGCTTCACAGCTTATCTTGTTTTAAATTGTTTTGTTGACTGTCATCCTTGCCCCAGAACGTTGGTCATTGTCTGCCTTACAGACCATGAATATCTCCTGTCATCGATATGCTGTGTTGGCAAGGATCATAGCCGAGAGCACAGTTGAGAAATAAGTAGACGCAATTGATCCACATTCCTGAAAGAAAAAATACGCAAGTTGTGAGAGTTGAAAACTATTAGAACATCGTAGTCATGCATGTATGTCTGTTTGTGTTCTTTAAGTTTCATATTTTTATTATATTTTTGCATTAACTTTCAAATAGTAGGTTTATACCATATAACTTTATAGACAATGAACTTGTTTATTTTTCAGTTTTGATGCAGAAGTTGAATGTTCAGTTCATCCGGCAGTGGATACTATAATCAAACTATGAGGAACCAACCTGAAAACATTTGATTAGATTTGGCACCATTCTGTTTCTGTCTAAAGTTGTTATACGCCGTCCTGCCAGCGGATATTGATGCTATTGAGGTTAGTTCCCTCCTCTTTACCTGTGTGCCATAATTGAGTCCAACAAAAGGTGGCCTAGCAATGTTAAGTATATGTTTTATCCGTTGAAGTTTCTTTTCTCAATTATGTACCATTTGACTTGTTATTAGGTACATGGAATGGGAAAAAAGTAACCCCTCTTTGCTTATTGTTCTGTTGCCCTTGCCTTTTAGTTGGCTGGACTTGAGGTAGAACTATTAGATTAGTATGTAGGCAAGGCGTTCAAGTATAGGGGTTATGGTGCTTCACATCCGTAGAGGGTAACTATCACACTTTGCATCTTTGATTCATTTTGTTAATGACTGTGTTTTTTTAAAATCTTAATAGAACAGCAAGATAATATGGATGACATGTCTACTTGTCTTTATATAGATTGATAACTGTCCGAGTTTACATTTTGACCAAAATCTAGACAATTTCTCGATCCTACATTGTAAAATCTATAAGATTTTTAATATTTTAATTAGATGACTAGACGACCATGATTTAACTTATAACTTAAAAAACTTCTAAGTTTACCACTGGTCTTTTTGACTATTGCACCAATCTTTGATGGTGTTTGCTTGTCTATTTTGTTAGTCTCTCACTTATGTCTTATTTCCCGTCTCTAAATCTGTGTTAAAAGAGTCATATTTTTTGTATCTAAACCATATTAGATGCTAGTTTTCTGATGAGAAAAAAAGAGAAAGTGAAAAGACTGCAGAAAAAACCGAATGGATGCAAGTTTCTGTTTACTGACATTGATGGCCGTTACCTTCAATCATATGAATGATAGGCGTGAACTCTATGATTGACTTTGATTCATACTTTACATCTGATATCGACATGATTTATGTTGATGGCTCATCTTCAGTTCAATCATTTGAGAGAATGAAAGAAGTTTGCTTGGTTATGAGGATTCAAGACGTGGATCAATGCCAAATATTACATTCCTAGGAAGTTGACGTCCAACCAACCCGGGGGCCATTCAAGAGCTTGACAGTACCGCTCCGGCTCCATCCCTTCCATATCTTTGGTGTAAGAATCCCTTTTCATTGTTACCATCAGAAGCATTATACGTGTGGCTGACAATGCTTTGCTTATCCTCAAACTTGTGGGCTTCAGATTCCATCTTCATTGTACTTTGTTATAATTCTTGGTATTCAATCTATGGATCATCTCCTTTGACAGATCATTCTTTACCTTCTTTGTTTTCCTCTTTTACATTTTTTCCCCTCATTCCAATAATAATAGTGATGAATTTTACCCACTATGGATTGAACTACTGGTTATTGGGCCAAAGAAAAAAGTAATGGACTTAGGTTGGAATCAGTTCGAACCATCCAACTATTGAGATTTTAATTTTTCACTAGTTTCTTTAATAATCAAATGTAGTAGTAGGATCATTGTCCCTTGATATTAGTTGAGGTACATGTAAGTTACTTCGAACACTCACTAATATTAAAAAAAAATGACGATTCAATATAATTGAGCAATTTTATGGTAGCTGTGCAGCTAGGTAGCTTTTTCTGCAAATTATAATGGAGTCGGATTCTATCCCATTCTATTTAAGAGTTAGTTCGTAAAATTATTTTGCAGAATTTCCTTTTAGAACGGTTGTTCCGTTCTCGAGCTTTGAAAATGAGTCGAAAATGGGAAGGGGTTTATTAGGGATTCCTGAATGGAAGATTTTTCCCCTATAGAGAGACTTAGTTGATCATTTCCCTTATATTTCAATTATTATAAATAAAAAAATAAATTCCATATTTGTAAGTGTATGAAATGAAATGCACATGTTTTTTTTTTAAAACTAAATAGGACAAAATTAAATTTTAATAATTTCCATTAACATATTAATAGAAAATATTCAAAATCTAACACTTCATCGACGTAGTTTGTGGAGTGCATTTTTTTATTTTTTGGTGAATATTCTCGGAAATAGTTATGGAGGGAACAATTTATTTGTTTTGTGGTTAACGTTAAACTTATTTTACTGTCTGATCTGGTGCAGGTTTCTCTCTGGAGTTGTTTTTTTTTATCATCCTTACTAATCAGTAATCGCCATCTCATCTCCTTGAAGAAAGTACAAGTTTAACCATTCTAAAGGACGAAGAATCTACAAGAAGAACGTAAAATTAAACTTCCAAAGAGGATAAAATTGTAAGTGAAGGCTTTGTTTGATAACCATCTGATTTTTAGTTTTTGAAACTTAAGTCTATAAACACTACTTGCACTTATTGATTTCTTTGTTTTGTTATCTACATTTTAAGAGTGTTTTCAAAACCAACTTGTTTTTGTTTTTAGAATTTGATTAAGAATTTAATTGTTTGTTTAGGTAAGATGAAAACTCTGATTAAGAAATTACGAGAAAACAACTATAATTTTTAAAATTCGAAAACAAAAAAACAAATACTTATCAGACGCATCGAAGTTGTTGATTTGATAGTACAAAAGAAGATTAATGGCGCTCACCTGATTTATTCCATGGAAGTCAATCCACTGTCTGTTTATGGCTAATGGCTAATGGCTAATGGCTAATGGCTAATGGCATTGGGTTTCTGCTGTGCCCAGAAGAAACTGAAGCAAAGGACTCGATTATAAAACCCTCCCCTCAGATCTTATATATAATATTGTTCTGAGTGAGATTGTCAGTTTTTTATATTTAATTATTGTCATGAATGAATAAAATATTGTTTGGACTTTGGACTTTGGATCAGTGTATCAATAATTGATGATCCACTTTAAATGCCATTGCAGAAAATTCTGACATCTACTTTTTCCTCGGCTGCCAATCATCAAGGAATGGTTCACCCAATCAGGAATCGGATCCCCACACAAAAAACAAAAAAAAAACAGAGGGTAAATTGTATAAACCATGGGGAATAATTGCACCTATTAAATTTTTTATTGTAAAAGTTATATTTTCGAACTGAACAAATTACATCATGATAAAAAAAATTAAACCTTCTAACTTTCAAAATATTAAATTTCGATCTTTTTTCCTTTCTTTTTACTATACTTCCTTCTGTCTTTCTCATACGAACTTTACTCTAAGAACCTCTTGTTGTCTCACTTGAGCCCTAACATAGATCCGTCCTTGATTATTCCAACTTATGAACGAAACCTCTTTGTTAGGTTATTAACAATGGAAATGAATACAATGCTTGAAACCAATGACTATGATCAATTCAAGCATAAGTTAGTAGATAAGTCACACTACAATTATTTAAAGTGTCGATGGTTCGAACTCCACTTTTACAATTGTTGAACTGAAAAAAAAAAAGACCCAATAAGTATGTAAGAGTAAAGCTAAGTATAACTCATCCATACAGAAAAAGGTAAAGTGAGCACGAGTAGAAACTTAGAAGTAAAAGTGTAACGTTTTGAAACATAGGACTAAATAGAAATTAAACTCAAACTCAGGTGTGTAAAAGTGTAAGCATTTTGAAATCTACGAACCAAATGACAACTGGGATAAAAATATAACATTTCGTCGATCCTTTTAAATATTACAAGAATTTGTCGTCTTTCAAGTGCATCGATTTCTTTTCATTTTCAATGTTTCTGATATTTTTGTGAGCTAGGAAGGAATGAATAATGGTCTAATATTCTAAAACTGATGGGGGGAGAATTAGATGATGAGAGAGAGCTTTGACAATCCCTTTCAAAGACATTGAAGTCTCACAGTGTTTCTGTGGCACTCAATAATTCATTGCTCTCAAATAATAATGCCTTGAGAGAGAACCTTTTAAATTACTCATATTGGACATGGACATGGAGATTCAACTGAATTTTCTCCTGTTCTAAACTTTCTGGTTGGGGTTTCAGTTCTTTCTTTTTAGTTTGGACCATCGTCTCTTAAAAGCCCTTTAATTTTCTTAAATTTTAAAGCAATATAATCTCTGGTTTACTTCTCGATTCATACAATAATGCAATTTATGTTACGCTCCGTTTGGTAACCATTTTTTTCTTTATTTTTTAAAATTATGTTTGATTTTTTTTTTTTACTATTTTTTACCTTTCTTAAAAACACATTTGAAATCTTATCTAAATTTCAAAAACCAAAACAAATTTTTAAAAACTACTTTTTTTTTTTTTTTTTTTTTTAGTTTTCAAATTTTGGTTTAGATTTTTTTTTTTTTTTTAAAGTAGACAACGAAACAAAGAAAAATATAGGTACATGTTTTAAAAAGTAGATAATAAAAAATGAAATGGTTATCAAACTAGATCTTTAATTATTATTTTTGATTTTGAGTTCAATAATATATAATGTCATAAGCAGTTAAGTTATACTCTTTTGTTTGTAACAAACTTATTTTGATAAATAAAACTTTTTTTAAAAAATATGATAAATAAAATTTTTAAACATTAGTTATATATATATGTGTGCGCGCATATATTAGTTTAATAATACGTAGCAGTGGAGATTTGAATCTCACGTATTTTTTAAAGGAAAATTACGGGAGTTTGACGAGTTATATTGATTGAAAAATATGAACACGAATTGGGTTTTAAAGTAATTCTTTCGATTGGAAAGTAAAGAAGAAAATAAAAAGGGGCAATAATGTCCTCTTAAAGTGCCGTAAAAGGGTATGACTTTTCTTTAAATGCAACCACAAATATAGCTTAAAACAATAAATTTATGTTGCTCTTTACTAATATTTAAGACATTTTTTGTTGGCGCAAAATTAAAATCGCACATGAATTCTCTAAATATTATTATTGAAGGTTAATGGAAAGAAACTAAAAATGTAATTTAACCAAAAAATGAACGGTTTCCATTTTAATAACAAAACCATAAATTGACTTAATTTTTATTTTCCTTCGCTTTTCAAAAACTTGGAGGAAATTTTTTCATGCAATTACTAACTTGGAAACTTTAGATTAAGAGAGAGAGGCACCTCTCTAGCTAAGAAAAAAAAAGAGGAATATTCAATCCTAGCTGCCAATATTTTTTAGGGATATGCCAAAAACTTCATTGATGTAGGTATGTGAGAAACATACAAACCGAAAAATTTACAAAAAATTAAGCTTTCAAATTTCGAATTGAGCGTGATGTTAAAGATATCATAGTTACGGAAAAGCGAGAATTTTGTAGGCCGAGATGAAACTTTAATTTTATGATGATATCATCTCACCATTATTCGGTTGGGAAAAACCTCCCACTTCTACCGCAGAAATAAGTAGAAAAATAACAGAGAAATTTAAAAGAAACGCTAAACACAAGAATTTACATGGAAAATTCCAAAACCGGAGAAAAATCACGGCCCATCGGAAAGAATATCTACTATGCAAAAAATTGTTATAATCACATAGAAATTCCCTCCCCGACCCCAATTACAAAAACACCATCTCAAAGCTTTCTACTACTCACACCCTTCTCCCAACTCTCAAACAAGA
>JAOANK020000022.1:10765697-10789733 GCA_026257165.2 Telfairia occidentalis | reverse complement strand
AACTTCATGTTTTAAAAAAATAAACAGTACACCATTTGGAGTAAAAGTAGAGAATTATGGGGTTTAATATATATATATATATTTTTTTTAAAGATATCCATGAGTGTCCAGAACAACTTACGCACCTGATCCTACTACATTTGATTAGCAAGGAAACTCGTAGAATATTGAATTCTAGATAAGTGACCACCGTGATTTAAACTCATTCTCTTGAAGATTTTTACAATTTTCATTGGCCCTTAACCACGATAGTTTAATATAGGTGGTGATACTACCCAAAAACAACTTAATAATTACATAATACTAAATTTTCTGGAAAATAATCGTGCTTGTTACGATCATTCTTTTCCACCATGGATCACGAAATTTATTCGTGATGATTTACCTTTGGTTTAATTTCTTGTTACTTCTTTGTACTAAAAAAAAATTAAATTAAATAAAATAAAAATTAAACACATACTTGGAAGAGAGAGAGAGAGTAGACGTGGCATGTTTCATCTGTATTAGACAAAGATCAAGTGATCAATCAAAGTCATTACAAGTCCCTTTATCTCGTTCTTCATGTATTGCATTTCCACTCACTTTTTTTTCTCACTTTATGTTCTATTAAAAAATCAATGATCCAACTATTTCACATTGACAGATCATCGTTCAAGACAAATTAAGATCATTGTCGTATGCATATGCACATCAAAGAATCACAATCAAATAACTATATAATGAGTTCAAATTCAATAATTCTGATGGTAGAAGATAAGAATGAAGAATACTTGCATACACATCGATTAGAAGTTTACACTAACCTTTTAATTAGTGTATTTTTACTAGATCCGTAGTCAGTATAAGCTCTTTGTGACAAGTGCATAGGCAAATATTTATCTAGAAGAAAAAACTCTCCCTACAGGAGCATATAAAGAGGTAATTTCTAAATTTCTAGTCCTACAGTGATGGCTTGGGATGAGCCTCTTCTCTCTCTCTTTCAAGTGTGGCAATCAGTAGAACTTATTAGGGCTTTCCTAGCTGTCATTTGGGGCCCAGCAACGAGAAATGGGCCGAAAGGGGGCCTAAATTCAGGCGCCTGTGAACAGAAACTAAATATTTCCAACAAGAAGACATGAACATACCTGCTCCCTTGAATTGATCACTCTTTAGCAGCTGAATGTCAAGTCCAACGAACTTTCCCACAACTGTCAAAATCAGTCATCAGCAGAAGCCAATGGTGGCAGACACCGGGAATTAATAGTTGTTGGCAACAAATGCAAAAGCCTGCAATGAGTTGGAACATCCAAGAATTTCTTCACATTTGCATCAACTGAACAAGCCAAGTTCCTGCAATGCTCCTAATGCCTTGAATTCAGAACCTGATCAAAGAAGTTTGAGGGCAAGATATGGAAGTACGGCATTAAAGTCAAATAGTTTTTTTTTTCTCCTAAATTCAAATATATTTGAGATAAACAAGCATTGCAGAGCACAGAGTTGATCTTTACAAGCAGCGAAGTACATCGTAAAAGTGTCTTAAATGAATCCAATTACATCCTTGTTTCATAACATCGCTTTGAATCTTCCATCCTTTGTAAGATATAAATTTCAACAACAGTAAGAGTTTCGACAAATTACAAATACAATGTCAACGAATTTGCTAGAGTAAACTGGATTTCTAGCTGCGTATTATGATATAAAAACTCTTCCATGGATCTGCATGCTCGTACTTTACAACTACAAATAAATATCAATTTTAAGAAAACGATGAAGCTGTACTCACCGGATTAGTTTACAAAATTTGCCACAGAGAGATAAAAGTGAAAAATCTAGAGGGGAAAAAAGGCTTCTCATCTTGCAACGCAAACAACGGCTAACCAACTATGGCAGAGGATGAACTATTATCTAGCAAAAAATCATGTGAACCAGTTTTAAATATATGGCCACATCCTTGTGATAATTAATCATCAGCATGTGGGAATCCTATCACGGAAATGCCTCCAGAGCACAAGAGCTACATAAACTCAACCACATACTTGGAAGCTAGAACGGGCTTTATACTTGAGCAAATGAGCACCTACATCATCTTTCCTCCCCACTATTTATAATCTTACGGTAGAATTTCCAAGATGGACTAGAAGCAGAAATGGGTTTTTGACCAAATGGATTCTGTTCAACATATTTCTGAACATTTTCTGCCATAGAGACACCCTCCAAATAAGTGCGAAGTTCGCCACCAGGTCCTGTGGAAGACTCAATGTTAAAGAAGACAATGGCAAAAGATTGACAGTAATCATGAAGAAAAAAAAAAACTGCGGTAGTAGGAACAAAAGATGGAAGCCACAAGAAATTCGACATCAAAATGAACTTCCATAGCCTGTACACGGACATGCAAAATTGACCACCCGGGGACAAAGAAACATTTAAGGGTCGGTACAGACCACTAAAGCAATTCCATATCAAAGAAATAGATATTCATGTATATTTCACATATTTTCTTAAATTTATAAGGTAAAAACAAATAACATATGGAAATTAATTTATTTCATATGCATTTTAAGAAATCTTGTGACCATGGTTATTCTTTATTAACTCAATTTCATTAAAACAAGGATTGTAGTTATATGCAAATGAGCCTGGGTGAAATTAGAATAGGCAATAAGAAAATGTTTGTAAGAACTATGGTTCTATGAAAAAGAACTTGATGCGGCATTGAAAATTATAGGTCAATTCAATCATTTAACAAGAAGTATTCATGGAATATGCTGTCAATGTATCTTAAATAATTTACGTTAAAAGTTTATGTGATAGCCACCAAATTAATGTAAGCATCCAATAAAAAATTTTCATGCTAAATGTTGAGGAATTAGGAGGGTGCGGGTGCCCCATGAGATTATAAAAATTACATGTGTGGATGATAGATGGCTGGTTTGAGAATCTTGGCAGACAGGCTAACCTGCACGACATCAAAAGCATCCTCACTCTCATATTGTTTGGGCACCCATCAAGTCAAATTTTGTAGCTCTCTATCGTTCAGAGTCTTTTTATGGTCTTTAAGGCTCAGAAGAAAAATTAAAGTTTTCTTACGCAAAGGCATTTCTTTCTGACACTTAATGTAATAAGTTGTAATTATTCTATGTACACTATTTGCACTAGTTAGAAGAGGCTTTTGTAACCTCCCTCAGCCCCTTTTATTTTTTAATTCAACATGTGGAGTAGAGATTGAATCCATGACTTTTTAGTCAGCGACATATGCCTTATCCAGTTGCGCTATGTTTGAGTTGGCAACAATCCCTTTATTGTACATTTTATATAATCAAAAACATTGTTTCTCAAAAAAAAAAAAACAAAGAGCTAAGTAAATAAGGAAGTCCTAAATATTCAGATGCATGAAGTTAGTCCGGGCATTCACGGTTACCAATTTAAAAAAAAATTATTCAACTGCATACAACACAATTCACCTTAAAGTTCAGCTCTTTATGCATGTGGCACAGTTCTTACCTAATGATGTATCATCACTGTTCTTGTACCGATATGTAGTGGGAAATACTGCAGTATTAGCCTGGACAAGATGATAAGCCAAGACAGAAACCATTAAATCAGCTTCAAAGCATAGAGTTCATATCCTCAAATGAGAAAGGAGTAGAGGTTTTTCGACTAACTGGATTGCGCAAGGCCTTGTATGGGGAATCATCCAACAATAATGTATTTGATGCATCATACTCCCCCTTTTTCCATGGAAGATTAGGTTCCAAACTTTCCCATATTTTTTTCAGTTCCTTCAAAACAAGGGGCTTCCTATCGTTCTCAATAGTGGTGAACCTTGTAGTTGTACAGTGCGATTGATCCTGCATCAACCATCTTAGCATTGTTATAGAATTTTATGAAACTTCTTGTTCGGGGAAATCCAGATAATTGACTTGCGACCAAAAATACATTCAGTAGTTACGTAAATCACTTGAATCTAAGTTGCTTGTTCATTTACCAAAAATCACAAATTTAAAAACTAATGTTCTTACCTTGAATTCTCATTTCAAAACTAAAAAATAAACACAATTTAGCTTTAATCAGGTTATATATGCCTGCCACTTCCCCATAAAACAATATTTATTCTACCATTAAAAATACAACATTGTAGTAAACAAATCTGGAAAAAATGGTTAAGAAAAATATGGGCAAAATTAACATGTAGAAAACAACCGCACAATTCCTTTAATAGCAAGGTGAAGCATACTCCTACTTTTATGGAGATATGACTTGGCTTACCCAGCAAAAAAGTAGCTTGTGTCGGGAATCTCTCAAAAGAAACTTAACTAACACGTTCAGGTTCTTCCTACAAAATATAACACAACATAAGGGCATGATGGGTGTCAGGGCTAAGATTTTAAAGCCAATGCCAAAATTACATGTGCACGAGAAAGAAGACAACTGGAAATCATATTTAAAACTACTATTAGTTGAAATAGCAAGCAAGTGACCAGCTTTAGATTGAACTACCAGGTTCTCGATGACCATATCCCCACTTCAAATCTCTCAAAACAAAACTCTAGGAAGTCGTCACAGAAGGGCCTTTTAAATACTGAAAAGAGAAAGATTATAGCCAAGTAAATAATGAGTTTAATGTTCATTAACGCTAAGGTCACATATCATGTTTTCTTTCACCTGCTTTGCGTGATATTATAATGTCTGGAGTGTATCCATCTGGAAAATATGGAACAAAATCTACAAGCAGTCCATTTACATCAAGTATGAGAAGCTTCTTCTTTGAAAGCACAGTTGCATCTCTTTCATTTGAATCGTTAGATATACATGAAAAACTGTTTTTCTCTAGAACAGCCCCAACGTTATCATTTGTTGTATCACAAGCCAACAAATGGGGAACTTTTGGCTTTATGGTTTTCTCTCTCTCCTTCACTTCTGATGGAAGTTCACGAGCAGAGCAGTCGATGGACACTTCTTCCACCAAAACATTTTTTACTATCTCGGTGGTGGTAGAATGCTCATGCAAACTAGTTGCTTCCACTTCATTTAAACAGTCGAACGAAGCATCTTTCTTATTGTCTTCCACATCAGAATTCAAACTTCCTCCAAGGGTATCAGCAAACTTTCTTCTTCTTCGACCTTTTTTTCTCTCTCTTTTTGTTTTGCCATGGGTATCGTCGCAGTTTAATTGAGCCAAACAATCTTTAGTCTCTAAGCAGTCAACATCTTTTTTAGTCATCGTAGTATTTTCATTTTCACAATCCTTGGACCTATGAGAATCTGCAAAAACCATAGAGCTTTCCTCTGTATTTGCAGACAACAACTCTGTTTTCTCACTAATTGAGCAGTCAACTGATTCTTCCAACAAAATCCCATTCAAAGCCTCTTCTGTTCCAAAATCTTTAAGGTAGCTACTTGCCTTGGCTTCATGAGGATGGCTCGATAGAGAAACTTTCTTTTCATCCTCCACATTGGATTCCAAGCATTTTTTAGCAGACTCTAAGGACTTTCTCCTTCTACGACAGCGTTTTCTTTTTCTTATTCTTTGGATTTCAGCAGGGCTTGATGGAGTTGAATGATCTACATTGTCTGTATGCTCATCATCTCTTTTAATCATATTAATACCTTTCCCATCTGGCTCCTCAGGAACTAAAACATTTCCCTTTCCATCTGCCGAACCGAGGTCTGCATTTGGAGAAGTAGATGTCTCATCTTCTTCTTTAAGAACCTTACCGTTCAATATGGTGAAGACAGATATCCCAGAAGGTTCTCCACGTTGTAAAGCATCCTCCTCTTCCTCATTCTTTTCCCTTAGTAAATTTATGTCTGAACGAGATTGCCCCATTTCTGGCTCCATGTTTAAGAATATTTTGTTCCGAGATTCTTGAGAAACAATATTATCTGTTGAAACATTATCTTCTGCAGGACCACCACCTCTGTGATCGCCTCTAGTAGTGTTGCCCCTCCTTTTCTGTTTTCTTTTCTGTTTTCTTTTCTTTTTCTTTTCCAAACTAGCATTTGCATTGCAAACTGCCATTTCCATCACCTGCTTTAATCTATTGTGGTGTAATTCTGCAGATGAAATGAATTTCAAAAATAAAATCTGAACACTCTTAGAAACCTTATCATTCTCAGCCAGGGATCTTTCTTATTAACCCACCTACTGAATCCGTCTTCTTAAAAGCTTAAGAGTAGTGAAGTTGTGAAGGTATATGGTATTAGTTATTTCAGAATCCCATCCTTTGACTTCGCCGTAAACTTCAGTAGCAGCAGCAAACAAAATGGAGGAAAGAAACCAAGTAAACTTCATGAGACATAAGTCCACAAGCTATTCAATTGAAGTCATTATACATGTACTAAGGAAAACAGGAACGACTTCAAAACATGGGATGTGTGGATAAAATATATTGTAAAAAAATTGATCCACTAGTTACAAGCTCTCCGAAATTCACGCGCACAGGTTATCTTTTTCATCTCATTTGGGTTTGTGTAGGCATCAAGCCCATTTTATTACATTTAATCAATCAAATACTTTTGTTACAAAAAGAAAACAATTTCATTAGTGTAAAAGACATCCTAAATACCAAAACTCAAGTTTTCTCTGCCCCCAAGTCTAATCACAAAAACCAACAGATAACTACCATCAACCTATATAAAATTTGAATAGGGAACGGAGGGAAACATGGAAGATATAAGGTTTCCAAATAGAATTTAAAAGTCCATTTATATAAATCTAAACAATATCTCCGTTTCTTAACCCTGTCCAATTTACCCATTACACAACCACTTAATTGAATATCTAAAACGGAATTTTCATTCAATTATCTTAACGCCAATGAAAAATATTAGTAAGATCCTTAAAAGGTAAAGTCACGTACAGTCTGCCCTTACACGCAAACAATACAAATATAGAAAAATAACGCACTCGAGACATCCGAATACTGTAAAACTCAAAGTAGCTGCCTGAATGAATAAGGTGCACCTAAGTGCGTCGGATATAAAGAATTCAAATTCTTAACTGCCAATTACTACGCATGTCCCCATACCCTGAGCGTATGCCCTTATCAAATTCTCAGTATTACCATCATTTTTCCATACCCTGGCTCCCAGTTAGACTAATTAAACCACAACGAAACCTTTTTCTCCAAAATCAATACAAACAGATTTTTAAATGTTGAATGAAGATGTCTTTGCTCTACCATCGAAATCAAACCAAACTAATACAAAAGAATTCGAACCGTGTTCATAATTACATTCCTCACTCGCAACCAAAAAGTAGGTCAAGGCAGCAAACACAAGAAGAAATATTAAGAGCAGGGAGAAGAATGCCAATACTCGGTAGTAGAATTCACCATCAAAAGGCAGCAAAATTATTAATCCGTTACTCGATAATCACTAAACGAACATTTTTCAGATTAGAAACTAGCATCTAATGGACCACGCAAATCAAGCGACAATTGAAACAAAAAACACCAAGAGAAAAAGAAGATTAGAGAAGAAAGCGATACCTTAAGAATCCGAAGGACATAGAATCTCAAAGAAGCACGGAGAATTTAGTAGCAACTTGCCGAAGAAGAGGAAGAGAAGAAAGGATTTGAATGTCAAGTAGAAAGAATGTAGAAGTAGAAGTTGAACTCCCGCGAGCCGCCCCCTTCCTCGTAGGGTGCGAATTTGAGATTAACTGGATTTGAAGCGATATTGCTGGATAAAGAAAATCCGCTTCGGTCTCGTTAAATTCCCTTCCAGGTTGTACTATCCGTGTCACCAAACAAGTCTTGTTCCTCATCTATTATTCCAGCAACTATAAATTGGAAAATTATTCAAGAAAGTCAGAACGATATAACGCTGTATGCTCTTATTTTTTTAGTTAAACCATGCATTTAAGAGTTTGGTGGCAGTTGGCATGACAAGATCCAAAGATATTGAGAAATGAATAAATTTAGTTTAAAGATTAAAGAAAATTAATTTCAAAATGAGTTATTTTTTTATTGTTAAAAATATTTGAATATGTCAATCCGAACATAGCTCAGTTGGTAAAGGCATGTACTATCATTGTAAAGGTCGATGGTTCGATCCCCACCCTCACAATTGTTGAACTCAAAAAAAAAAAAAATTATTTGAATATGAGTTTGAAAACTTGGTTTAATATATTAAAAATAATTCAAAATTTGAAATCATGGCAAAAAAAATTTTGAGATGAGATCAAAATTATATATCAAAGAATGCACTTCTAATTTTCATCTCTAAAGTTAATGAAAGAAAAAATGTGTTTCATCTTTAATTAAATTGAAAAGTCGATATATCAATATCAACATAGTTCTATTAGATAAGATATTAAAAAAAAAAATTAAAACGTGAGTTCCGATAGAAAAAATTTACTTATCCTTGTAGAGAAATATGAGACATTTCTTTATCTCATTTGAAAAATGATTTATATTATAACCTTTTTTAAAGTCATTTGGTTTTGATGTATCTTGCTAGGTGACATGAGCCCTATTTGGATTTTTAAAACATTTAGTTGGGTATTTATCAATGGGCTGGACTTCTGTTAAAGCATATTACAGTAGAAGTGTTGTAAAAGTTTTTTTCAAATTACTTTATTCTAAAGACATTCCTCAAGAACAATTTCATAAAACAAATTCTAGAAAACAAATCAATGAAAAAAAAAATCCCCTTAAATTCTGTTCATTACTACTTCTAAATACCATTTTGATTTATAAAAAGAGTGAAAATATTTTTAGAATATTACATTACAAATGAGTAGTAAAGTAATCTACCACCTTTAAACAAGGTAGAATTAACTTAATTACTAAAATATGCTAATAGAATGAGATCCTATGGGTACATAATAGGTTAAAACAATAACATTAGAAAAATAAACAAATCAGCTGGAGCTGGAATAAAAATAAAAAGAATTCCTCCTAACTACAGGTATTAAAGCACATTGAAAATGTTTATAATCCAAATGACATCATATTCCAAAATTGCAACACCTTTTGCAGGCAGAACCCATCTTTGTAACTTTTTTTTTTGTTTTAGTTCAACAGCTCATAAGGGTTCGAACCTTTGTTCTTGTGATCGAAAATAAAATATATGTCTTGACTAATTGAACTATGTTCATGTTGACATTTTTGTAACTATTCAGTTGTAAACAGTTCGGAGCCATGCCCGTCTTCTCGCAACTAAAACATCAACAAAAGCAAGCTCCTAGAGTCTTAGATGTCAGCAACCAGGCTCAGCTTAGAGGAATACCAAATATAGGACAGGTGTCATGTTGTCACTGGAGCATCTCAACGAGATTGAATTGATCCATTTCAAAATTTTGTAGCTCTAAGAACAAGGTAAATCTTTGAGAATTATCATCCTTCAAAGTTCAATTCAGGCGAAAATGTAGCCTAACTGTCAAACGTGCATCTCAAACTGTCTAAGGCAAAAAAAAAAATTACAATGTACCAGTCGACTCAATCAATGCTTCTCTCATCATCCCCCCAAAAGATGAATATTAACAGGTTCAACTGCCAACATTATCCTCTCCAGCTTCTCTTCCCCAAAACATAAAGCCAGGTTTGCATAAAAACTAGACTTCAACAGGGTAGTCAGGTCCCTCCCATGGTACCATAATTCTATAAATTCTCATTTCTCTTCAGGGTTCTCCAATAACATAAACAACTAAAGTCTGAAGAATAACAACTCAGAAGCTTCTCCAACCTTTTTTCCCATCATTACTGAAAAATATAAGGATCCCAAAGCTCAAGGTGAAGGCCACTCAAAACAAGGCCCAAAATCTATTTCTCAAGCAGTCAGCACAATATTCATCCCTACATATAATTCAAAATGTGAAACAATTCTTTGTAATTTAGAAGCTCAGCAGTAACATTTCTTGTTCCTGTTAACACCTAACACAAGGCATATGACCTAACTAATCCAATATTTGAAACATATATACTCAATCGTACTTGAGTGATAATCCGCAGAAGGACAAAGCAAATGTGTTTTGGTGATAATACAATTTGTTCCGCCTAAACATACCTCATACCAATAAACTGAGAATAAGACCGCAAAGTGCAACTCTAAGGAAGTCAATGGTCACTAAATGGTTGAGGGTTGATGAAATGTTCCTCAATAGGTCCTTAAACCAGAAGCATGATGAATAGAATTTTCATAAAGATCAAAGTAATATCACATCACTTAGTTGTTTCCTGCAGTAAAGCCAAGGAGGAAGGATAAGTAGTATTCCAAAGTGAACTTTCGGGTCTTTATTAATTCCGTCTTCCATATTACTCCCTTGAAGTAAAATCGTGCATTCCACAATCACTGGAAATTACAACACAAACAATTGGGAGGAATTAAAAACTATAAGCCATGTTTCAAAGATTGGACAGATTTTTGGGAAAATATTGTAGTTTTTAAGCAAATGTATAAAATATAGTAGAAATCATACTAATTAATACAGTATGGCAGTTTCGCTCAAACCGAAACTTGTTTCTTCAAGAGACTAGTTGATTGAGCAATGTGTAAACTCATCCCTTAAAAAGTCAAGTTTACTGTTCATAACATAAATATGTCTCTTGAGAGACAAGTTCCTCGCTACCTCAACAAAGTTAACATACTTTCCTAATGTGTTTGCAAACTACAATATTTTTTCTAACAACTTTATACAACTACAATATTTGACAAAGAAAAAACCCACACTCGACCATTTGCAAACATTTACTGCATCAATTAGATATCTAGAAAGTATAAAAAGGCTACAAAATATTTTTCAGGAAAACATATTACATACACGTCATTTCGCTGCGGCCTCAGGAATCTAATGAGAATCATATGCTAAAGAACTTATGTCACGATGCTCAACATATCGTAAGCTTCATCATTTCTCCCGTATCCACAGGACCATGACTAACTCTGACTGAACTTCAACCAACACTGTGGATATATCACCGATTCATACCCTGCAAATGTCCAAGACAAATGCATAATTCCTGATGTCCACCGAGAAGGGGAGAAGCAACCATAATAATGTTCATCAGTCCACCACATTGGAATTGCAGCATTTGTCATGTTCTATGTCTTAACGTACTTGTCAACATAACCCTGCATTACGTATCAGGACAGTATTAATGCTTGAAACATAGAACGAATAATCCCAGAGAAAAAAAATAAACAAATGAAAAATAATTTTTAAAAAAGAGAACGAAAATTCGATCGGAAGAATGAAATGTATAAAATTAAGCGGAGCAACAAAACCCCTCTCCAGTAGACACACGTGATAAAAATAAAAATTAAAAAATTAAAAAAAAAAAAGGCATAAGATTGATAGCAATGTTAATGCAACATTCTTAAAAATTAACCTTAATCATCTATCGATCACCTTTTGTTGGCAATAATCTATGAACTACCACCTTAAAAATCCAATGTCTAGTAAAACCTATTACATTCATACATGAAAAACTATTTCATCTACATTTCCTTTTCTCTGTTAAAGAATTGAAGAAGTCGAAGGGGAATGAGTTCCAGTGGCTACATCGTTTACCTTTCTGTTATAAATTTAATGAAAATGTTCAAACAAAATTATAATTCTTAAGATCAAAAGTTCACCAAGAAGTTGCTATAGTAGTTTGTTTGTACTGTTTTTCCTTTTCAATTTCAAAAGTCAGCCAACAAATCGTGATCTATAATATATCTTATTTACTCGACAAGATTTTCATAGCTTCAAGAAGAAAATGGAATTGTAAGCAAATTGGGTGTGTACTCTCTAACTATTTAAGATAACTAGAATAAGTACCATATTCCTCTAATTCTTTTGAGAGAGAAAGAGACCTCACCATAACAAGCTTTGTCAGTTTTCGTTGTGATGAATCAATATATCGATTTATCTTTGCTTGAGACTTGGGAATTTGGTGACTTTTCATAGCTCCAGATACCTTGTCAACCGTCTTCTTGACAATTGTCTTAAACGCTTCCTTGCTCATATTGCCCTGTCGCCACGATGGTTTTAGAACTTCTTTAACAAAATCGGCAATAGCAATCCTGAAAAGCCTCATTGACCTGGAACCTTTGGACTTCTTGCTCTTCCCTGGGGACTTAACCTGATCAATTTCAATCTCTCCTGTTAAGTTTGCTTCGTCATCAAGGTCATTCTCAACCGCCCCAGCTTCTGCATCTGCTGTCTCCCCAAATTCATCATTCTCCAGAGAAGTAGTTGAAGCCACAGCAGCAACCTCCTTATGCTTGTTGTTTTCCTCCACATCTAGTAATTTATGGGAACCACCAAGTCTTGTCATCATATGAGATTCTCTTGCTTTTTCCAGCTTTTGACCAAGATCGGATTTCTTGATTATAGGTGATGATGGCTCAATGCTGTCAAAGAGTGGATCATACTGATCACCACCTGGGCTGGGCAAGAGTTTCCCCAAAGGTTTGGTGGAGTTTGGTGAAGCAGTTGTCAGCCTTGATCCAATATAATTAGCACCTTGCCCATCAACTCGAACATTGCTCAAATTGAAAGTAGAATCACGTATATCACCGCTAGGTGCATCATTTCCAAAGTTCAAAATGTTAGATCTGAAGCTGGAGCTAAGTGGCTTCTCAAAAGTAGACGCATAAGGATTATGATGTGGGGTAATTCCCAAACCCCCAAAATCAGGAAGCAAAGATGAATGGTTCCTGCTTAGAGGATCGGGATAATGTCGAGATATAGGACCAATCTGACTCGGGCCACGAAACAAACTATCATGTGCAGGTTGTGAGGAATACATTGGCTGTTGAAACCGTGAATAAGGATGAAATTGTGAAAATGAACTTCGAAATTCACTAGGAGGAAAATTGTCACCAGAAGATTGCATTCTATTAGCATTTGTAAAAGACATAGATTGATCACTAAAGTGTCGATGAGGAAGAAAACTTGAAGAACTCATCTCCACAGAAGTCCGCCCAAAGTTTTCTTCGTTCTGAAAGCTGAGGAATCCAAACGGTTGACTAGGTCGATTATTTGCAACTGGGGTGATTGATCTAATTTCATCCATGTGCATTTGAGCCCTATAAGGCTCTTGAACTGGAGACTCACCAAGCTTAGAATGAGAATGCAACTCCAACGGCTGGGATTTCATAACAGACTGAGAACCCAAGTCACTTCCTTGAGACAAATGACCATGACGAAATTGTATTGGCATACCATCTTTGGAAGTTACAGGAGCCGATGTTGAATCATATAATGGTTTTGAAGACAGGAAAGAGGTGCTGTGGTAATGTGGTTGGATGGATACAAAGTCATGATGAGGATGAAAACCTCCCGGTAGTGAAGACTTAGAAGGAAAGGACACAGTTTGTGACATAAAGTTATAGGAGGCAGGCATTGGAACCTCAGCACTAGTGACACGTGAAAGAATGAGAGGAGGCAGAGGAGGTGGAGGAGGCAGCTCTCTAGGAGGATGAGCATCATCCATAGCACAACCTGTAGCAGTAGCAGATAATGGTTTGGGTACAGGAGACTGTGATAAAAATTGTGAGGTCAAGGGCAGCTGACTAGCAGAACTGGTATCAAACTGTGGTTTAATGGATGAAGTTGTATCCAGAAAATGTTCGCATTCAGGAGCTTTAATGGTACTAACCGCAGTTACTTGATCAGGTAACGAATTGGAGACAAAAGAATCATCCATCCGTTGTGAGAGGCTATCGGCAGTTTGAAGCTCTGCAACAAACATGTTAGATTGCTGAACCACAGGATTCTCTACAGACATCAGCATGCTCGTGGAAATATCACCAGAGAATTTCTCAGTATCAGCATTGCTCATGCATCGCGAGGATGCCGTAACTGAAAGTTGCTCATAAGACTTCTCTCCTTCTTGACCATTCTCATCAACATGAAGGTGGAAACCCCCTGCTGGTTTTGAATAAATTAATTCTTCTTGAACTAAGCCAACTCTATCTAGAAAACTCTGACATTTAGTTACATCTGAATCTGGATCAACCGTGGGACTACCTGTCTTCCAATCATGAGAATCGTCTTTTGGGGACACATGATGCTGGATGCACTCCTGATTCTCGACTTTAATATGCTCAAGATCTGATACTTCCCTAGACATGTTCACAGCGTCCTCTCTACTCTTTAAATTCTTTGAAGTTGGGTGAACATCCTGATTTTTGCTCCTATGGAGTCTTGATCCATCATTCTTGCTGGTTTCATGGTGCACATAGCGACAAGATGCTCCTCTATAGCACCTACCTCGCTGAAAGTCAAAGCATTTTCTTATCATACCCTTATCACGTCTCATATTCTCATTATTAAACTGATTTGTACGCCTGCCAACAGGAGACCTGCTTCTGCCTCTTTGGTTACGAGGAGACCAACTGAAACAATGGAAGAGTAAAATTTCCATTAACGATAATCTGAAAAGTTAATGAAACAAGTGCATATCTAATTTGACATGATTGCTTGGGTAGGCTAGATTGATCATTAACAATATTGAGTAAATAAACTCACGCTTTAAGCAACAATATATACACATGAGAAGTAATTGTTACCTGCGAGAGCAGCTTCGCCTCTCCCTTCTTCTCCATGGACTCCTTCGCCCCCTCCTTCTGTCGACTGGAGAGCGGCTTTCACTACTATTTCTAATTCTTCTATTCCTACGTCTCCTTGTATAGTGTGAATCATCTGAATCACTATCACTACCACCTTCTCTGACTAATCTTCCAAATTCATCTATTTTTACAGGAGATGATCCAAACTTCACCTTTTCCTCAACATGTTCTTTTTGTAACTCGTCACTATCATGGAGAACGTCAACACTACGACCATTCATTGCATCCAAAGACTTAGAACTGGTGCTAGTACCAACTTGATTTTGTTGGTTGTTATAACCTTGTTTGTTCCCTGTCTTTCTGACATTAGCCTCACTTGCATCAAAAACCTGTTTTGGTGATTCTGAGAGGAACTGAGCACCAGATTCAGGTATGGAAGCTTCACAAGGTTGATCATACCTCCTTTGAACCTGGCAAGAACCTTTTGATCCAAGAATAGTCAAATTATCAGTGTCTTTGTCGGAAGTCTTGGAAGAAGCTGGAGTTGAAGGTGAGATAACAAAACTGACATCTTTAAGGTGTGATTCCTCATCATTTTCAGAATTTTCATCGGAAGCATAGTCCTGTATAAGTCTAAATGGGCTGCCACCTGCAATAAGTACAGTAGATTGACTAGAATTAATGGCTTCAGAAGCTGCTACTTCACCAGCTAGACTTTCATCATTTTGTAGGCAGGTAACAGAAATCCCAAAATTGATTCCTAAAGGTTGGCCAGCAACTCCAGCAGTGTTTAAGACAGGGCTGTGAACTTGGCAAGCTGCAACGCTAACAGATTTTTCATGGTCAAGCGGAAGTTTTGGCCCTCCATCTTCAAAAAAAAATGTATAAATGAGGATGTAAAAGCAGTTGCCATCTCTACATGTGGAATACCATAAAATAAACAAATCAAAAACCTTGAAGGAAAACTTTTATGCATTGTGAAATCAATGCAACTTCGCAGAACCAGGATAGCAGATAGAATTTGGGTTTATTCACATGACTATATCTGACAAACTATAAACTTTCTAGGAATTAATTTAACTCTCACAAATGTTTATCCAAAATCCTCTCCGCATTAAGGGACTAGGTTGAATTGAAAGGAACTGCGTATTTTAACAGAAGTAAAAGCAAACACTAAGAAAAACTATGCATGATATCCAAATTACAGCTTTGCATTGTTCACATTTTTCAGCAGCCAAAAAAACATCTCTTAATTAACAAGCAGACAGTCCTTCCAAGAGATGTCAGAACCTCCTATCTATTACCTTCCAAGAAGAAGAAAAAGTTCTGTCTTGGCATGCGTTTTTATAAAAATGCAGCAGTAAGAAAAATATCACTCTTATATAATTGTTCCGTGTTCATTTAAGTCATAAAATAATGTTTTCTTTATATTTCCTTCAAATAAGAAACAATCATTTTTCTTAGCAATAAGGTGCAAAGCACCATGATGTCACAAAGAAAAAAACATGCCACAAATGAACCCATTCAACAAGAAACAAAAAAAAAGAGAAGGGCATACATTCAGCTACTTTCTCTTTTTCTGGGCTGCATCTTCCCAAATCTTCAAGTCCTTCCTTTCTTGATTTGCACTCGTAGCTTTGAATTTCATATGAGTGACTAGTTCCCTCTCCTATATCAGTTGGGGTGATATCATCTTGAAGCCACAAGTACGAATCACCCACAAAAGGAGAAAATAAAATCAATATTCCAGTTCCTAAAAGGCACTCACATTAAGCATTAATAGAGCTCTTGGTACAAGTTAAACACCGTCACAACCATATCCCTCAAAGTTCTTTTCATCTTCCAACTGGACAAAATATTCACTTAAATTTCAATCAGAAAACCGAACTATCAACTGAAATTGGAAAATTTTCTTTCACGGGAAATTAAAAACTCTTAAAACAGCTGTACAGATAAACAGAAATAAAGAAACATACGAGGATGAGACATTCAATTTACCAGGATTACAATGACTAAGACCAAAATACCCAAGATATAGAACTCCTTTACATGCCTAGCCCAAATGTATATTTTAAAATAAAAAACAAAGGTGCTCTTGAATTGAAATGAATGGTGCGTTTAAAACCAGAAATTAAGCAGAAGCATCTGAGCTGTATACTTCATGAAACAAAAGTATTATAATATCTGACTGTGATGAATATAATAGTAAGTTTCTGACGAACCCTACAATCTGCAAAGAATTGCTTTGGCTTCGTAGATTTCACCTTAATAAGCTCTAATGGTTATAGTTAATGGCAGTGTTGTAGATAACAATCAACCCAGAAAAAGACAAATAAACTCAGCACCGATGTCAAGCATTACTGCATGGGAAAAGATTTATCAACACTAAGACTAACCTTCCATATCCATGTCAGAATTTGCAGGTGAAATGGATGTTGGTGACACTGTCAAGTACTCAGATTGAGGCACAATTCTTAAAGATCTTGATGGAGATTTTTCTTTCATTTCTTTATTTTTGCAAGCCAGACTATATTTCTTCTTCATCCACAGGAAATATTCATGGCCAATTGCAGATTCACTTCCTGGTTCACCACCAAATAAAAATTCAAACTCTGGATTCCCAAATTCCCTTTGGCGAGTTGTGTCTTCAAAACTGGAACCATTATTAGCAATGAACTGACATAATACTTCAATCTTCCTGACGATTTTATCATCTTTTGGCTTAGGTGGAGGAAGATCCTGCTCATAACATTTATCTGACAATATCTCGTTGTTCACTTGAGAACCCATCACAAGGCCAATACCACCTTCCAAATTTCTATGTTCGTCATACACTCCATTATGCCCTAAATGACTGGGAGGTGCGCCTCCTCGATCAATTTCAAAGGCCTTCAATTCTTTACTAGAATGAATGGTAGAACTTGGTTCAAATTCAGACTGGCACGACAAGTTGGAAGAATCCGGGTTTGGAATTGAAGAAGAGGGCGAGGTGGGAGGAGGGGGAGAAGGTGGAATAGGTGGCGGGGAGGATGGTGGTGGTGGAGGAGCCATTGGAAGGAAATGAGATTCTCCAAGATTTGATTGCATGACTCCTCCAAAAGAGGGGGGAGTAGGAAAATTGGATGTTGTGGAATGTTGTGGGATAGAGGGAAAGACCTGCAAACCACCTTGTTGCAATGGTGGATGAATTCTAGCTCCATATAATGTTTGTCCTTGTGAAGAAGGATGAACAGGTATTACTGTAGAAGGCTGTGGAGGCCTTAATAAATCTGGATTAGGAGCGTGAGGAGGAGGAGGTGGTGGTGGTGGTAAGGGCGGTGGCGGTGGCGGTGGCGGAGGTAGAACGTGATGCATGTTCTGAACTCCTGAGTGTGAAAGTTGTACATTCTGTTGAGAACTTGAGTTAAATTGAGAAACTTGTGTGCTTCCATGGACTGGTGGAAACGTGTGAAAATAAGTTTGACGAATATTTGTGATCCCACCAGGTAGCACTTGAATGGATGGACCCTGACAAAGAGGAGGTGGTGGGCCATGGGAACCCGACTGAGACAAATGAAGAGGTTGCCCAGCCTGAGGTGGGGGGGCAGGTGTTTGTTGAGTTATAGAATGTGACGAGATTGGAGGGCCTGGTTGGATATATGAAGTAGGAGGAGGAGGCGGAGGAGGTGCTACAGCACGCTGTTGGTATGCAGGTGGCCATGGTTTCTGAGGACCCTGCCCAAACTGAGAAGCATAATTTGCTTGACCATACATCGCAAATCCTATAAAAGTAAAATTTGACTCTTACACAATGGCGAATTTTATTAAAGGAACCACAAAGGCACAGGCATTCTTCAGCTCAAGTCACCAATGAAGCATCCTGCCAAGCAAGAAAGAAGAATGGGTGATCAACGAGCAGTAGTAATAAGTTAGATACTTCAAAAGATGCATACACGTCGCAAACTCATCCAAAACCAACTTTAAACCCAGGCATCATGCATGCATTCACTGAGGAAACATAACTTTGGAAACACAAACATCTCGAATTTTCGCTTTCAGTTTCCCAACTATCCTAAATTATAACCATAACTAATCATTACATGGTTAAGTACAATAACGATAACTAAACCACAATTTTCAGCAAATGCCATGTTCCGGGTCAATTTTGTAGCCTCATAACCACCATCATCCAAACACATGGAAACTGAATAATAGGGATGCTCTAAATGTATCTCCCACACTGTACTATTTTTCATAACACAATCAAAAACAGAAGAACAAGCCGATTCTCACAATCCCAGTAACCTAATCAGTAAACATTACAAAGCTAAGATACCAACTTCCCCCACTACCATCTCGCACAACGACACACGAGGGAACCCACGAGTGCGACAACGAATCAAACGAAGCCTTGAGGATACGCAACACAACCCAATGGCAATAAACAAGTTCTGAACCACTCACCGCATCAATTGAGATTCAAATTTACAGCTACGGCCACGTAATTCAAAGGTCCTGAGATTTTTAAAAAAACCCAAGATTGAGGTATTGAAACTCGAAAGGGTATTAGGGTTTTGGACGAAAACAGAGCAGAAGAGCGAGGGAAGTGATGGCTCGAACCCTACAAGAGGCGGCCAATGAAACGCTTCTCTATCTGATCCTTTCACAGAGTAACAGAGGAGATTCTATTCCACGTTCCCTCCCAGTTCCAACCAAGCGTGAGAATAAGAAACGGTTCGCATCCATCGCTCGTCACCCAACCCAACAAAAAAATGTAAACTTTGATTATCAATAATCAATTAATACTAAAATAGCGGATTTTTTTTTAGTATTAATCAATTAATACTAAAAATTAACATGACCTAACATATAAATGTTTTGATCATCACCTAAAATTTTTAATTTTTTAATTACATATTTGATTCTGTATTGTAATTATACTCAATTTCTATTGTTAATAAAATGATGATGTGACATAAATGGTGGACCGAGACAATGACGAGTTAGTTTAACATGACCTAACATATAAATGAAGAAAGACATCATGACTATAAAATTTCATGTTGTTAAGTCTAATTATTAAATAATTCATGGTTTTATTTAGGTCTCATTTACTTCTCTTCAATCGAAATCAAAGAATGAGTATGAAAATTTTCATTCTATTTAACTCATTCGGTGATCAATCTCATTTTCATTCTCTATTTCATGGAACCCACATTATACTATTAATTGTTTTACACACTTTACTCATTCTCTCTCTTTAATAACTGTCACAGTTTTTTAATTGTTTAGAAATACAAAAGATTTAGTAAACAGCATCAAAGAAATAAGATTCTCATTTCAATTGATTTTCATTCCAATTCCTCTCCATTTCGATCGAATAAAAGTAAACTGGACCTTAATTATGTAGAAATTTAGACAATTTTGATACTAAACTTGTGATCAAATTTTAAGAAATGTTATATAACATAAATTGTTATTACATGAAACCATCAAAACCATTAAAGCAGCACTTGCAATTAGGCCATGTCAAATATGCTGTTAAAACTGTGATCAGCGTATTCGGTAGAGTTACTTTAGGAAAATCAAACACAGTCAAATTCAACAGTTCAGTCAATTCTTTCAGTAATTTTATCCACAACAATTTTAGACATATGAAGAGTGAATTATTTTCAAGGGGCTTATTTGACATAGATTAAATGTGAATCTAAATATAAAATATAAGTTAGACTTGGAACAAAAGAAAAAAGAAAAGGAAAAACTAATATTGAAGCTTAAATAATAGAAAGTCAAATTAAATATGTAAATGAGGCATAATATTAAGTCGAAAATGAAAAAACCGAACCAACCCAATTCGATTTAAGCTTTGTACGGTTCAATTCTAAAAAAACCGAACCGTGCACACCCTACACGGGGTTAAGTTCCTGATGGCCTAAAACAATACCCTACCTACTTTTCCACAGGGCTTGGTTCAGAAATTGAACAAAACTAAGCATCACAAAGTTGCAAATCCCATGGGAGGCAAAAGCACAGTGCAGCAATTTCCTGTAAGAAAATCACATAAGAACATAATAAGCCTTTCCAACTTCTAATGTAATCACTAATTTTTCCCAGTACATAAGAGGTTGCAACTAGAAAGCTAGAAATGAACCGGGCTTCAACAGCTAATGAAAACGAAGCTAGAAGAAGAAGAAAACGTCTGCTGCTAAACCGCGGTCGATCCTCGAGAATGGCAGTCTGCAATGCGCTGCAAAAGAACGAATGAGTGGCTGGTTCAAATGGACAGACTAGTGAACGTTTCACCAAACTCTAATGATACGATTACTACGTACGACCCCCAATTAGCCTTTGGTAAAGAATCAAAATCAACGGACGGATTCGACGTGATCAGATTTAGATGTGTTAGAAGATGGTAAGATCACAGCAGTTTCCTAGCGTGCATCTGTGCTCTCCTATGAATGTACAAATGGCTAGAGGTTTTGTGCATTATGGTTATCTTCACAATTGCATTCCGTTGCTCACTCGTCATTTTCACAACTATTTCGAAACTTCGATCCCCTCCGCAATAGCAGCAGGTCTTCTGTCATCTGATTCAAAAAAAAGGGAAAAACAGATGATCAGTACCCTCACTTCACAATTGCAATTTATGTGGGGGAAAAAATTGTACAGGGAGTTTATACTAATTACATGACAGAAGACAGCAAGCACATAAGCTTATAAGTAGGTGTACAACGATTGTAGATTGTTTCGAAAGTCGAGGAAGCGAACTATAAATTCCAATGTCTTTGAGATGGCTATCCCTACTTGTGCTTAAGAAAGATAAGGTCACACAGCATAGACCATATCGTCATCATATCGTACCTTGGTCCGGAAAGAAGGCAATAGTTTCCTTGTCTGAAGCTGGTGCCTGTATACTTTCTTTCTGAATGTCTGTCTCGAAATCTGGTGCATCATTTGTCTTTGTATCTCCAGGAATTTCGACATCGATATTCATTGCAACATGCATTGGAATATCCTTGAGACTCGAAGGAGGCAATTCCGGACTCGAACCCACCTGGAAAGAGAAAAAATAAATTCAACACATTCTTCTCATGGAACTAAGAATGCCTATGCCAAGAGATAAATAGAACCTTCTTCACAAGAAAAACAATAATTATGGATTCCTCCCTATGCAACATGATTTGGAGAAAAACAAGCAAAAGAAGTGTATCCTTTAAGAAAACTCAGATTGCCAACACCACCAACGACTAAATACATTCTCAAATTCTCCACAATACATATATGGATTTCTAAGGGCCTTTTTTAACCTCTAGAATAAGCACGCATCGTCAAACATCAAGTCCCGAGAGAGAGACCGTGAGACAATCCCCATTTTAAAAAAGGACTTCAAGTTCCACAATCACTCCACTTGGAAAGGCGCAATCCCCTTCCTAAGTTCCTGAAAATGCAGCCAAAATTTGACCCCATAAAGTTTAAGAATTCATATTTCCATATAAAGTGGGACCTGAGCTGGCAACCAAATATACCACATGTCAGTCTTCAATGTTATCCAAAACACTGATCAAGCCACAAGATCTCTTCTCTTTCACTTTTTATCCCAACCAGAGAAGATTTAGACAAATTGGCCTTCAAACCAAAGCAAGCTCTAGAACTTTAAAATTGAGCACATTGTGAATTTAGAGGGATTGAGAGAAGAAAACAGGGTATCATCAACAAACTGAAGGTAGATGATATGGAAATTCTCTCTAGACCTTCAGAGATACAGGCCCAAACTCCACACTCTTAGCAGTAATAAGATGACTCGAACAATCAGCCACCGACAGAAAAGAAGCTTGTTATATTAAGGTGTATCTTACACTTTAGAAATACTATAGTTTGCAAATATAGACATATATAAACATATTCATATGAAAATAACACTAAAAAAATACACAATTCAAAATTCAACGAATACATAAATTATCAGCTAATAGCTAAATACCTAAAGCCTCACTGTATTTCCACTAAATGGCCAGCACACTTCACAGCATCCAAAGTTAAGCAACAAGAGGAAAAACAATAGAAGTTTAAAATTTTGTTTTCCCATTTCCAGTACAATATTAGTTTTGCTCATAGAGAAAAAATTTTTAAATAAATGAATAATAACAATGCATAAAAGAAAAGAAAAAAGAAATGAAGGGAATGGTGCACCTTTGATGGTAGTGACGCATCCGAAGATGCTGGCTCATTTACAAGCATGGTTGAAGTGACGACCATCTCCGGTTCAGGCATAGGCATGGTGGATGCCTTTATATTACTACAATCCTGTTGTCTATTATCTACTTCATCTTCCTTGGTCGATCTAGAAGTCTTCAACTTGCTGTTGATATCACCATTCGACACGGTGCCAATATCTCCAAAAGTCCTCTTCCTGATTTCAGAATTTCAAGTTTAAAACCATAATATTCCCAGAAAAGGAAGAGATTGACAAGTGGCTGACATGAAGTATAGTTACTTGAATTAAATGAACAATTTTAGCCATCGCTCTGACCTAATAGTACTATGTTGAGCAAATTGAGTAGGGATTGGTCTGTTGGAAAACAATATTCCGCGCAGAGGTTTCCCATCAATGACAGTTTCGATTGTGAATCCATTTGGTATGCTTTCTGTAACCTTGGCTTGGAATGTTTTCCTTCCTTGAAGATGCTGAGATTGATTCAATGGAAAATTTTGTCTGTCTGCATTTTAGGATATCATGCCATCAGACTTCAGTCAGAATTATGCCATCATATCATAAACTAGTAACAATCTCTTCACAGATGTTTCACTCATTTGATTGTCAGATGGGTCACACCATGAACAAAAGAAACCAAATTCCTTCACACATCTCTTATCTTTTGAACATTGTAGACATCCATATTGTATTGTCACTTCTGCTATGACCATTGCATGCTTTTTTATTGCATTTTTCATATCAGGCAATATTAGCACTGTAATCAACTTTAAAAGATCTTTTTGGACATCTCTTCACTATGCAAGGCTGAAATTTTTTGGCCATGTGCGGTTAGGGCTACCTCATGGGAAATATGTTTGAAAAGACAATATAGAACTTTCCAAGACAAACTAGATAGTGGTTTATGCATACCTATGAGAGATCAATCATCAAACTTCTGGGTTTCTCTTGGTGTACGCTCTAAAATTTTTTTTGTAATTATAATAATTATAATACCTTCTTGATTAAGACCAGTTAGAGTAGTTTTATGAATTCTCTTAACTTCGAGGGGTTAAATGTTTTATCGGCCCCTCTTCCATTGTAACTTTCACTATGACAAGCTTGCTTCGGTTTTTTTAAATAAAAAATACATAAGAAAAGTATCACCTTGTTTTTTCCGTTGCACTATCATTGAACATTTAGGGGGAAGGGGGGATTTCATATGCAATGCTTCATATTATTTCAATTTAGGGAATGATTGCATTTTTCATGTAGGTTCTACAGCAAAAAAAAGCATCTTAAAAAGCATTCACAATAAATTTTCCATTGCCATTTGGGGTGTAAACACCAGATAATAAATACAAAATCGTAAATGCCCCACC
>JAOANK020000022.1:10734658-10751603 GCA_026257165.2 Telfairia occidentalis | reverse complement strand
CACTTGGCTTCCACTGGATCCGTCGCCGAGCTTACCGGCTTGGGCGTCTTGCTCCTCTTTCTACTTTCGAGCTTCAGTTTCACTTCAACAGGTTAGCGAACTCAAACTTGTAGCTTCATTGTTAGATTTGGTTACTGAACGTGGTTTTGTTATCCGTTCATTGATACAATCTAGTAATCTGGTAGTTGGAAAATGTTTAGAAGTTATGTTTACTTCGACTGTCCAACTCTACTGGTCACTTGATTTTATGTTTTCTTAATTGATTGATCGATTTGGAATGTGGAAGCGTGTGTTTCTTCTTATTACATTGAGAACGAATGAACGGATGAATGAAAATGATGGAATCTAGGGAGAAATGATTGCTTATGTTTCCATGGCGATGCTTCTACTTATATTGAGAAGTCAACGAGTTCTTTAGTTTGAAATCTTTGGTGCATCATATCGATAGTTGTTATTAATGCTGAGTTTATTTGAAATTAGAAGAAGCATGAGATGCAACAGTGACTTGGAATAGTAAAATTAGTTATAAAATATTATCTGGGAAACTTCGATTTTCATTTTTTCGCTGGATCTCTTTGCAGAAGCTTATGATGCACTTGATCCTAACGGGAACATCACAATCAAATGGGATGTAATGAGCTGGACTCCGGATGGCTATGTTGTAAGTTTCATATAAGAATTGCACTTCAATTGTTTTCTTTGACAAAGCTTTTCGCAAATATAATGGTTAATAACTGGGGATACTGACTATGAATCCTGTGTTTGTGCAAAATGAATTAAGAAGGTTAGCTGTATCGGTTGTTTGTTTAATATTTACATTTTTTTGGCCGACTCTAGTGTAGTATTAGCTGGAGTGTCTATGAGTATGTGCTATAAAACGAAAACTACTCACATCTGAAAGTCACCAATAAATATGCATGTGACAGTTTTTATCTCCCACGGTAATGATTCTCTAGTGTTTGGTAGCTCATTTGCATTCTTTCTTATCTGATCTAAAGGATTATCTATTTGGTGGCAGGCTGTTGTTACGATGTACAACTTCCAGCAATACCGTCATATTCAAGCTCCAGGTTGGACATTGGGGTGGACATGGGCAAAGAAGGAAGTAATTTGGAGCATGATGGGAGGCCAAACAACAGAACAGGGAGACTGTTCAAGATTCAAAGGCAATCCTCCACATTGCTGCAAGAAGGATCCAACCGTTGTGGATTTATTGCCAGGAACTCCTTACAACCAGCAAATTGCAAATTGTTGCAAAGGTGGAGTGATGAACTCATGGGCCCAAGACCCAGCCAATGCAGCAAGTTCATTTCAAGTCAGCGTTGGTGCTGCAGGGACAAGTAACAAAACTGTCAAACTCCCCAAAAATTTCACCCTTAAAGCGCCAGGACCTGGATACACTTGTGGGCCAGCAAAGAATGTGAAGCCAACCAAATTTATATCTGGAGATAAAAGGAGAATAACTCAAGCTTTGAGTAAGTAAACTTGCCAACGACTTGCATATCAAATATTAGGTTCAGTGTAAAGTTATAGTGCTGTCTACATGCATATAAGTTTTATTAACTAGGTATTTCGGTCTGAGACTTTATAGATTTTAGTTGGAGTTAAATATGGATATTTTGTTGACATGGAGCAGCACAACTGAAAACTGTTATAATTATTGATATTTTGTTTTTTTTTTATAACATCAGTTAACAACATTTGATTGAATCTGTTCTTGCTTTTCCTGTGTCAGTGACTTGGAATGTTACATGCACGTATTCTCAATTCCTTGCTCAGAAGACACCCACTTGTTGCGTTTCCCTCTCTTCCTTCTACAACGATACCATAGTCAACTGCCCAACCTGCACTTGTGGGTGTCAAAACAACACGGGGAGTCCTGGGAGCTGTGTGGAGTAAGTTATCTTTTCTTTTTTGAACATCAGGCACGGTGTTAGTTCTTTTTCTTTCAACATTCTATTTGTGGTTAGGGTGAAAGATTGAAACTATTTTTCTCAATTCAATAATCTACTTCTGCTTGAATTATCTTTTGCAGTCCAGATTCTCCACATTTAGCTTCAGTAGTATCAGCTCCTGATAAATCCGGCAGCAATGCACCCTTGGTTCAGTGTACCAGCCACATGTGCCCCATACGAGTCCATTGGCACGTGAAGCTCAATTACAAGGAGTACTGGAGGGTGAAGATCACAATCACCAATTTCAATTACAGAATGAACTACTCACTATGGAATCTCGTGGTGCAGCATCCCAATTTTGATAATATAACTCAATTATTCAGCTTTAACTATAAGTCGTTGAGCCCATATGGTGACCTAAGTAAGTTCTCTCTGGAAATATCTGTTCGCATATAATGTTGATTGATCATCTCATTTGATAGGAAAGAACCAGCTTTATGCAATTTTTTTTCTCAACGTTGTGGTTGGTAACTCTGGTGTGCTGTTTTGCAGATGATACTGCCATGCTATGGGGATTTAAGTTCTACAATGATCTGCTCAATCAAGCTGGCCCTCTTGGTAATGTGCAGTCTGAACTCCTATTCCGGAAAGATCAGAACACTTTCACTTTCGACAAGGGTTGGGCTTTTCCTAGAAGAGTTTATTTCAATGGCGATAACTGTGTGATGCCACCTCCAGATGCCTATCCTTATTTGCCAAATGCCAGTTCCAGACCAGCTACATCTCTACTTGTGACCATCTTAATATCATTGGCATTACTATTGAATTTTGCACAATAAGTTAAGCCTATGGAGAACAACAAATGCTATTGGTTGCTCTAACATTCTAGATTTCCCGCGAGCTTGTGGCAATCTGGTCAATGGTGTTGAATTTACTGGTGCTTAAATCAAAGGCAATACAAGCTAGTTTCCGTTGGTGGATGGGTTATTTGACTCAACTTCCATTATTGTTTAAATTTGGAACGAATTGTGTTGTACAAATAGTTATATTATACGTTCAAGCATTTTGTTTGTATAATGATTTAAAAATATTTGTTGCACTCAGTGTAATAACTTATGAGTCGGTTCAAATTTTCCATAGAGTGCCTGTTTTCTGCATAATTTCTTGGTTATTACATGTTGACACATGATGCAATCATTTCATTTATATAACCAGACTATGTACTACAAAATAAAAAATAAGATCTGGACAAAAAATCATGTCTGTTCTGAATTTCTTGTGAAGCACATTGGTAAGGGAGGATATTTTACTCAAGATAGTAAACTTCAGACAACACACAAACAATACACATTGATTTGTCTGCCGAGTGTATGAATTCTATGACCAATAATATCTGGTATGCATACCTGTGTTCATTGTAGTCCTGCAGTTTCACCCTTGAATTATGAAAATGCGTAGATTTCTGAAGTTTATCAAGAACGAGAAGAATGATCACTGATCACCACAAAAACCAGAGCATCAACAGCAAGGAGATGGTTAATTGGATAAATGCACTGGATCCAGGAGCAGAGTTGGGTAGAAATGGGTATGATTCTGGTGGTGGCATCTGACATTCGTCGCCATTGAAGTATACTTTTCTAGGAAATGCCCAACCCTGCGTGAAGGTAAAAGTATCCTTGTCTTTCTTCATTAGTACTTCAGATTGCACATTTCCAAATGGCCCTGCTTCCATTAATAGATCATTGTAGAATTTCATGCCATAGAACATGCCAGTATCATCTGCACATGGAATTTTGTAGTAAATTTACGTCAATAAATGCTGAAATAGCCATACATTTGCATAGACAACATTAGGAATTTAATACTCACTGATGGATTCATAGGGAACAAGGGGCTTGTAGTCAAAACTGAAGACTTGAGTTACATTGTTCAGATTTGGATGCTGCACTGCCAGTGTCCACAATGTATAGTTCATCCTATAGTTGAAGTTAGTTACAGCAACCTTCACACGCCAGTAATCCTTGTAATTAAGCTTTATGTGCCAGTGTACTCGAATAGGACACATGTGATGAGTGCATTGTAGTAAAGGTGTATTATCCTTTTTAGGAGTGTTAATTCCATCTTTGTGCAATAGCTTTGAGTCACTCCTGCATAGTGGGATTCAAAAACGGAGGTTATAGTCAAACTTGAAGCTAGTAAATTAGTTGAAAATTAATTACAGACATCTGATACGAGGTTACTATTCATTCTAAACAGACAACAAGAAAGTCTCCTATTCTAACAATCTGATGTTCCATGGATATTAATTTTCATACTGCAGATTGCAGTCATGGTGTAGCTGTTCCAAGGTATGTAAATGGTTCTGACCTGACTAAGGATATGTATTTGTGTTTTTCGTATCTTTTGCAAGGAGTAGATGCTAGGATCAAGGAGGGCCAGAGAAACCCCCCCCTCCTTTTTTTGAGGAACACATTTGTTACCATCTAGAGTAGGGAAAGAAGTCTTACTTTATACAATTATGTTTGTTCTGGCAGCCACACGCACAGGTTGGGCAAGAAGTGATGGTATCGTTATAGAAAGTTGAGAGTGATACGCAGCAAGTTGGGTTCTTAGAGGCCAGAAATTGTGAGTAAGTGCAGGTTACATTCCATGTCACTGCATCAGAAGCAGCATAAATCAACTTCAAGAGCTTTACCCAGAACAACAACTCAAGCATGAGCAGAACCTGTAAAGAACACTACATTTTAAATAAAAATAAGCTTACTCAGTGCTTGAGTTTTCCGCCGGCGATCAGGAGTGAGAAAGACTGTAGAAGGCACAACCTTTGCAGGTCCACAAGTGTAGCCCGGTCCTGGACCGAGCAGAGTGAAATTTTTTGGCAATTTTACAGTTTTGTTTGAACTGCCAGCTAGCCCAACACTCACTTGAAAGGCGGACACTGAACCTGCTGGATCCTGTCCCCAAGATGCCAATACACCACCCTTGCAGCAATTGGAGAATTGCTGGTTGTAAGGAACACCAGGGAGCAAATCAACAACTACTGGGGTTTTCATGCAACAGTGAGGGACATTTCCTTTGAACTTGGAACAATCTCCTTGTTCTGTTGTCTGAGCTCCCACCATTGACCATATTACTTCTTTCTTGGCCCATGACCAGCCTAGAGTCCATCCTGGAACATTGATATGACGGTACATCTGAAAATTGTTCATCGTCACTACAGCCTGTTACAGTTAAAAAGATCTAAGGTTAGTATGGCAGTCGGATATTTAAAAATAGCTTTACACCAGTAATCCAATCCTCACCCCTCAAATTTGAAGAACAATACTTGGTTGAATATTGGTGTATAGGGATATTCTTATCCACCACCATTCAAAATTTGACAGCTATTTAATTTTTTGAAAACTGATTTTTTTTTCCTTGGTTGCATTTCTCTTTCCTAGATATCAAATTTTGAATAGAGTAGGTAGGAAGATTCCTACTTACCGGTATGTAGCCAAGTATTATTCATAATTTTATATCTTTTTCATGATTTAGCTTTTAGCTTTATTGATTGATCATAGACGTGGAAAACTACATGAAGATACTAATTAAGTTGTGGTTACAGGGGAGGGATGAAAAAGGTGCTGCATGATTTGCTAAACTTCTTGGTTTCGGATCAATGGATTTGGTGCTAAGTAATTGAAATGTGAATCATGTTCTGCAATCTTACAACATATCCATCTGGCGTCCAAGAGACAACATCCCATTTGATTGTTATGTTTCCATTTGGATCCAATGGGTCGTAAGCCCCTGAAGAAAAAATTCATCAGACACAACAACCAATAACAAGACTAAGAAAATGGAAGATCTTTCTTCTTTTAGCAGTCACCAAACACATACCAGTTGAATAGAAAGCTGTAAAGATCAGAACTGCTAACAATACATTTCTTTGCTGTCGGGCCGAGTAGCACTCCCTTTGAAAGAGAATTTTGTGTAATGGATCACTGTAGGTATTAACTTCCATGGCGTAAAGCTTTGCAGGATCAAAATCTTCAACCAGCTGAACTCAGAGGATGCAACTGTTCTTTGCTGGTTCCTTGGAGTTGGAGAAACTGAGAATTGAAGAGACCAATATAGTTCAAGAGAATGCAAGAAGATGTCTCACCTTCACCTACTGGTTGTTAGATAATTCATGTGATATTTTTCAGCTACTTCTCTTACACACAATCACACAACCTCTTAAATATATCTCATTCATCTCTTTCTGTATTTCTGCATCTTGAAGCAAAGCTTTGGTGAGGAATGATGCAAAAGGTGGAGGGAGACTTTTCAGAGGTCTGAACATGACTTTTCAACTGTCAGTGTCCTCACACCAGAGCAGGCAAATGTGCAAAACCCAGGAGCTGATTTCAACTCCTTCAAATTCAAGTTTTCCCCCACTTGAACTGCACTGAATCAGTAAGTTTTAGTTTAGATTATATCCTGTTCAACATGGTTAGGAGAAAACTTATATGAGTCCAATTGTGTTCACTCTGCTTTTGATTTTCTCATTGAACTTGAGAGTTTTTCTTCAAACAACAATTATATGCATGCTCCATGTAAAACAATTCAAATTTGAAATCTAACTCAACCAATTTTCACCTCCATATTTCATCAACTTATTTGATTAAGTTCACACATCAAATGTTTGTGTGCATAATCAGTGTGTGTTTGAGAGTGATTTTGAAAGGAGTAAAATCACTTTTGTTATCATAAAATTGAAGTAAATTACCTAAATTTGGGCATAACAAAAATGATTTTGGGCATTCAAAAATCACTCTCAAACACACTCTCAGTCATTGGTTGAATGTAATTCTCAAATTCTGAAGTAATTTTTTTGCCATTTTTGGGAAAGAGTTCAACTAAGCCCTTACTTTTTTTAATCTTTTGCAGAACATCCATTTACCCGGTTTGGAATATGAATGACCGAGCATCATCATCCAGGTAAGGAGGCACGAGTTTAAGTTAATTTTGAGAAAAGTATTTTAAAGTGGAATATGTTTTTTTCATCATTTCTGAAAGAACTAATTATTGTATTTTTTTCTTCAAAACTTTAAAAATCCTTTTTTGATGTGCAATATGAAATTTTTATGTTTTTAATTAATTAAGAACTCGTTCAAAGTATTGAAAAATAAATAATTCCAAAGATATTATAAATTCAAAATCAAGTTTGTGGTATGGATCCCAAAGCTTCCATCAGATTAAATAATAGGAATGGTTCTTAAAAAATGACATTGTCTTCCATTATACCTCTTTTTTTTTTTTTTTAAAAAAAAAAATACGTTCCCAATTTTTGAAAAATGTTTTTCTTCACTTATTTGTAATTTATTTTATTTGTTCAAACAACTTTTTTTTTTTTTTTTGAGTTCAACAAATGTGGGTTGGGGGGATTTGAACCCACGACCTTTCGATTGGGAAGATAATTAGTTGAGTTATGCTCGGTTTGACAAATTATTATCCACTTTAATATAGTCTATCATGAGAAAGTTCTTGTAACACTTAGCTGTGCTATTCTGATCTCAACCAGATCTAGCTATATTAAATAGCTTTTTAATACTTTATTATTATGAAAACCAAATTAGACCTACTAAGAGTAAGAGATGGCAACAACTACAATGCTTTTGCTTCATCTTTCCTCTCTCTTTAATTTTTTTTTTAATTTACAGTAATCTTCAACTGGGATTAATTCTAACAAAAATATACGTACTTTGTAAAATATTTCTACGTAGAATTATGGGTGGATTTGACAAACTATTTTTAAAATAATCTGTTTTTTAAAATTGTTTTTAATAATTGCAATTAGACTACTTGTGAAAGTTTGTGTTATGGTTAATTGCAGTCACAAATTCATGGTTTTTAATGGAATCATATATATATATATACATATATACATATACTTTCTATTTTTGAGTTCATAACTTTATTTATTCTTAAAATTAGTCATCTATAAAAATATATTAAATGGAAAAAAAAAACTTTTAAAAAATAGTTATTTGAATATGTTTTGGCTAAATCTTTATTCTGAAAAACTTTGAAACAGATCCCAATGATAAGTAGTTTCTTGGTCTTTTTTTCTTTTCTTGTTTGTTTGTTTTACTTTATTCCTTTTATAACTCAAATTGTATCTGTCAAAGGAAAATTCTATTTCAATTGGATCGTTTTCAGAAAATAAGACCATCCAATTTTATTTGTACCGTCCAAATCGATTAAATGATTTAGATCTTGTTTCTTTCTTGGAAAATTTTCTTTAAATTTCAGTATGGACTAAAAGCAATTTGCATTTTAATTCAGTAGTATACAAAATTGGTAAGATTATAGTTATGCAATCTATTCACCACCAAGATGAGATAGTTTAGCTAAATAAAAATCGAATTGATTCGTTTGTCTTTTAACTCAAAAAAGAAGAAGACATTTTAGTTGGCGGAGTTTATGGATAGATTTTAATCTTAGAAATCAATGTTTCACTAGTGATACAAACGAAGAACTAATTATACATATCTTATGATAATATATTCAAGCATATATAGAGTAGCCTTGAATGGCTTTTTCATTAATTATTCTTATTTAGTTTGACTTGTTATTAAGCAAACCCACAGAAAGAATTTCATTATTATTCAATATACCTAGTCCAATTATTGCTAGAGTCAGATTTCAAAAGTTTTTTGAAACTCAAGTACCAAAATAGATTCAAAAGTATATGGTTCAAAATAGAATCCTCTTGATTTTTATAGTTTTATTAAGATGATATAATTTAGAGAGAGAAAAAAATCCACTATCATCTTCTTTATTTCAGATAATATCGTGGTTTCTTAAGGCCATTTCATCAAGTTTTTAAGTTTTACGAATGGGCATAATAAACTAAAAGTTTATTTGGACTTGTGGAAGGTAAATTGGGCTGGGCTTGTTGCTTTGCAATGAGGATTATGGTATGTTGTTTCAAGAGAGGGCCCAACCATAGGCCTGCTCTGAGCCCAACTCATTCTCTTAGGTTCCTTTTTCTATTTTAAGAGTTAAAACTGTTCGTCTTCCTTTTAAATAATTTGTTGGATTGTGAGTATATATTTAAGCCACACAATAGAGTGTGGGGGATAGAAATTAAAATTTCTTGGAAGGGTAGGGATGGAAAGAACATCTTTGGCTTTTGCTTATCCATGTCATTCTGCGTTCTTTTAATATATATATATTTTTTTGATTTTTTGAAGTTTTAAATTTATTTCATTTTAGTTACTAAACTTTTAAAATGTCTATTTTAGTCTCTGAACTTTCAAGTTTGTTATATTTTAGCCTTTAAACTTTCAAAATGTTCATTTTGGTTTCTGAACTTTCAAAATGTAACAATTTTGGTCCTTAACTTTATTTTATTTTTACAAATTAATGATATAGCTTCAAATATATGAATAAATATATTAATGTGAGTATATATTTAAGCCACATAAGTTGGAGACAAACTTTGAACAAAATGATTACTTTTCATAAGTTCATGGATAAAACTAGATATTTTGAAAGTTTAGAGATCAAAATAGAACAAATTTAAAAGTTTAGAAATCAAAATTTATTTATTTATTTTAAGTAGAACTTTTTGCACTTTCAAAAGATGGTTAATTAGCTAATGAAAGGACTTTTTTCGATTTTCCTAATGAAGGACCTAAAAATTGAGACTCTTGCCTATGTCTCTCTCTCTCTCTCTGACCCATTTCACTTTATTTTTTTATTTTGTATTTTTTTGCATTGTCTTTTAATGGGTGTTTAATTAAGGGATTTTGACTAAAATATCCATCAATACAAACCCACATTTGACCACATTTAAAACCTCCCAATTGAAAAAGCCTCCTTACCAAACTTTTGGACAGAAATATGCACATGAAATTGATTAGCATGTAGCCAATTTTGGCTGAATGTCTAATCATTTTATTCAACTTCTCAATCATTATACAATAATTATATGATGTTCTTTTGTTTCCAACAATCCTACCTTGGACCAAACTGCACCAGTTCTGCCTTTGGTGGTCCTTTTGCCTTGTGTCCGTCTAAATATAAATTATTTAGAGATAGATAGATCCTCACAGATAACTTCATTACCCTCACGAGCAAGATCACGTCCCTCATTACGGGTTCTATCTCAAACATCTTTTCGGTATATATATATATACTAAATCATTTTTACTCTCTAAGTCAGTGACTTGTAGAAAATTACATGATTTCTCTATCTCTTTTATATGAACAAAATAGAAGAGAAGAGATGTCAAACCGAACATAATTTAAGGCATATCTCTTCGACTAAAAGATCGTAGGTTTGAATTCACACCTCCACATATTGTTGAACTAAAAAAAAATAGATGAGAAGAGATGAAGTTTGAAGGAGAAAAAAATGGGAGAAGAAAACTATAATTTTAATTTGTTACTCACCCTTTTAATTTTTTTTTTTTTAAACTTCAATAATGGTGGGGTGGAGAAATCAAACTATTGACTTCTGAGAATGGTAATATGTATCTTAACCATTTGATTTAGGTGGGAGAGTTAAACTATCAAGTTTTGAAATAATAATAAACGTCTTATCTACTCAGTTACGCTCAAATTGAATTTTTGTAAAGATAATAATTGATTAAAGAGAAAAATACTCTTTTGGTTCTTAAATTTTAAGTTTATTTTTTATTTGGTTTTTAGATTTTAAAATGTTACATTTTTACTCTTGAGTTTTTTAGTTTAACTTTCCTTTGGTCCTTAGCTTTTGAAAATGTTACACTTTAACTCTGAATTTTGAGTTTAGTTTTCATTTGGTTCCTAAAAATGTTACTTTTGAATTTTTACGAAGGCTTACTTTTGGTTTCTGACATAGTAGAACCAACCAACAATAACTCAAACAGAATATTGATTGAATTTGAGACTCAAAGGTAAAAATATAAATATTTTAAAATTTAGACATCGAATAGAAATTAAATTCAAAATTTAGAGATAAAAATATAATATTTTGAAATGTAAGAACAAAATAAAAACTAAATTTAAAATTTAGAAATAAAAAATGTATTTTTTTTCCTAATTAAACACCATATTCCTGTAAAAAAAAAAAAAAAAAAAAAAAATTCGTGGTTGGATCTCCACCATCGTTGGAACTAAAAAAAAATGATATATGCAATGATTAGCCGTCTCCCAGCAAAACGCCTCTATGTTCACGCACGTGCCATCTGTCACATGGCATATTCCTTCTTTTTTGCCTTCAAATTCTTCACCCGCTTCCTTCTTTCTAAAAATTAAAATTCTCTCTCTCTTTCTTTCTCAGTCTCTCTGTTTCTTGTTTCTTCTACAATCAACATCAACAATGGTGGAGACTAAACCCAGTCCAAGTCCCGTCCCACTTCTCAAAGATGAGCTCGACATCGTCATCCCCACCATCCGGAACCTCGACTTCCTCGAAATGTGGAGGCCTTTTTTCCAGCCCTACCACTTGATCATCGTCCAAGACGGCGACCCGTCCAAGACTATCAGGGTCCCTAATGGCTTTGATTATGAGCTCTATAATCGTATTGATATCAATCGGATTTTGGGTCCTAAGGCTTCTTGCATTTCCTTTAAGGACTCTGCTTGTAGGTGCTTTGGCTTCATGATTTCCAAGAAGAAGTACGTCTTCACCATCGATGATGACTGCTTTGTAAGTTCACTCTATCTTCTTTTTCATAATTTTCGAACCAGTTTTGCAATGTGGGCTACTGGGCCGTCGGCTTTGGGATCTCTGTTTCTGAACTTTAATCTTGGAATTGAAGGGTTTTAGTGATGGGGTTTGGTTTTGTTTGGTTGATATGTTAAAGATCACGTCATGCTTTCTTTCAGTTTGTTTTCATCAATCTGTGTAATTTCCGAGTTGTTTCGACGATGGTTTTCTTGGATTCTAACACTAAGTTTTCTTGAACTTTATCTCTGTACCTTTTGTTTCGGGATGGATCTGTTTGGTTTCATGGAATTGTTGTTGTTCCCAAAATGACTTTTACTTCATAAATGTTCTTTTTAACGTAAGGGACTACAGAGAAAACTGGAAGGGTAACGTATCTGTTGAATTCGAAACCATCCAATGTTAAATGTTGAAGATGGAACTTCATGTTGGTCCACTAATTTCATGCTTCAGTTTTGGATGGTTGTGATCCCCCCTATCTCTGATTCTTGAACTTTGTGGTTCAATATTGTATGAGACTATGGTCAATTCTTCCTTGTACGTGTTTAGAATTGTTCTCTTAAAATGAGATCAAGTTCAAACAGTTCAAGGCCATACTTTCACTCCTTAAAACACACAGAATGTACTTTTAAGTTTTAACAAATAAAATCTATTTTTTCTTAAAAGTTCTTATGATATTCAACTGCAGGCTGAAGTGTTTTCTGAAACATAATGTGTGTGTGTGTTTTGTTTCATTTACAAACATTAAATGGACACTCACTACTTTAGAATAACAGCGACTGGCAGAGATTGTTCGTTCCCTCATTCATTCATTTCTTTGCCCTGCACTGGGAATTGGGATATTCTTGCGTCTTCTTTAATGTAATCTCGTTTAAATGTATGTCGATTCAGAACATGAACTTGAAGTACAAATGTTGATCTTGTAATGCAGGTTGCTAAAGACCCATCTGGTAAAGAGATTAATGCACTTGAACAGCACATCAAGAACATCTTGACGCCATCAACCCCATTTTTCTTCAACACCCTCTACGATCCATATAGAGAAGGTGCTGACTTTGTCCGTGGATATCCGTTCAGTCTCCGTGAGGGTGTCCCCACAGCAGTGTCTCATGGCCTCTGGTTAAACATTCCAGATTATGATGCTCCCACTCAACTCGTTAAACCACTCGAGAGAAACACGAGGTACTTTAGAGAGAAGCACTTTCCAAACATTGTAGAGATCTGAAATTCTAATGTTTTGACAAATATGTTCACAATCACATCACAGGTATGTCGATGCTGTTCTAACCATACCCAAGGGCACCCTCTTTCCCATGTGTGGAATGAATCTGGCATTCAACCGTGAACTAATTGGCCCTGCCATGTACTTTGGACTCATGGGGGATGGCCAACCAATCGGTCGCTACGACGATATGTGGGCTGGCTGGTGTATGAAGGTATATCCTATTTAACCATGTCTTTGATAAGAGAATGTTCAATGAAACCATTCATATATGCGTCTTTCTGCATTTACAAACATAATCTTCGACGATTTGTCGAGTCACAACCGAATGGTCGATGTTTTCGTAGGTAATATACGATCACTTGAAACCATTCATATATCCTATTTAACCATCTCTTTGATAAGAGAAGGTTCAATGAAACCATTCATATATGCATCTTTCTGCATTCATTCTGCTTTTACGAACATAATGTTCGACAATCTGTCGAGTCACAACCGAATGGTCGATGTTTTCGTAGGTAATATACGATCACTTGAAATCATTCATATATCCTATTTAACCATCTTTTGATAAGAGAATGTTCAATGAAACCATTCATACATGCATCTTTATGCATTATCATCATGCTTTTACAAACATAATGTTCGACAATCTGTCGAGTCACAACCGACTGGTCGATGTTTTCGTAGGTAATATACGATCACTTGAAATCATTCATATATCCTATTTAACCATCTCTTTGATAAGAGAATGTTCAATGAAACCATTCATATATGCATCTTTATGCATTATCATTCTGCTTTTACAAACATAATCTTCGACAATCTGTCCAATCACAACCGAATGGTCGATGTTTTCGTAGGTAATATGCGATCACTTGGGATTTGGAGTGAAGACAGGATTGCCATATATCTGGCACAGCAAGGCAAGCAACCCATTTACAAACCTGAAGAAGGAGTATAAAGGAATCTATTGGCAAGAACAGATCATACCATTTTTCCAAACTGTAACACTGCCGAAGGATTGCAACTCTGTGCAGAAATGCTACATTGAACTCTCTAAGCTGGTAAGGGAAAAACTCAGTTCAGTTGATGAGTATTTTGTCAAGCTTGCTGATGCCATGCTCACATGGATTGAAGCTTGGGATGAGCTCAATCCATCTGAAGAGGAAGCAACTGAATTTTCCAAAGTTGTTTCAAAATAGTTGACTCATTGGTTTTGATTTCTGCTGAAAGGTTTAGCATTCATTTTGAAGTTGTCTCAAATTCCTTGGTATGTTTTTCTTGAAAGATATGAAATCTGTATCATTTCTTTTAATTAAGCATTGATTGTTCTGGTCTGAGAATGATTCTGGTATCACATCTTGAATATCAAAATAGTATTTTTTTTTTGGATCATTTGAGCTTTTATGCAACAAGGAATCTTTCAACTTGTCTCAATTTTTTGAAATTAGAAAATGGAGTGTGGGGATGAAAATTAAAATTTCTTGGAAGTTTGGGGATGGAAAGGGCATCTTTGGCTTTTACCTATCCATGTCATTCCAAGTTCTTTCAGTATTTTTTTAAAAAAATATAATTTTTTGCACTTTAAAAGACGGTTAATTAGTTTATGGAGGGACTTTTTACTAATTTTCTAATGAAGGGAGTTGACATTTGAACATGATACATTAAAAAACTACCCATGATTGGATGTTTTTTTTTTTTAAAAAAAGAAAATTTGACTCTTGCCCATTTCTTTCTCTCTTGGACCTATCATTTTCTTTCTTTCCTTCCTTTTTTCACCTTGTCGTTTAATGGCTGTTTAATTAGAGATTGTTTTTACTAAAAAAATCCATCAACCCGAACATTTTACTACTTTTTTTTTTTTATATTCAAGAGTGTCTGAGCTCTATGAGTTGAATTCATTCCCTTAAAGTCTTTTATAATTTATATTGATCTTTATTAACCCTTAGACCAACCCATGTTAATCGAACATTTTACTACATTGGACACTTTCCAACTGAAAAAGCCACCTTACCAAACTTTTGGACAGAGTGATTTGGTGATAAGAAATCCACATGAAATTGATTAGCATGTGGCCAACTAGGCTGAATATCTGATCATTTGATTCAACCTCTCAATCATATACAATATTATATGAAGTTCTTATGTTTCCAACAATCCCACCTTGGACTAAACTGCACAAGTTCTGCTTTTGGTGGTCCTTTTGCTTTATGTCTGAATAAATTATTTAGAGTATAGGTGCTGAAGAGGAAGGTTAACAATGGCTGAGCTGATAAAGCTCATAAAGCACATTGAAGTAATAACATAAACCCACCAACTAGTGAACAGTTCACGATGCTGTTTGTACTCTGAAAATTGTCTAAAAACAACTCAACTTTCAAATATAGCTAAAAGTATCTCAAAACCTTTTTATCATTTGAAATCGATCTTGACAAACGAGATTCATTTATTACGGAACAAGAAGTCTCTCTGCATCTCTACGATGATACAATCTTATCTAATTTTGACCAAGCTTACAGAGTTTTACTTTTGGATTCTACTCAAAAGTCAAGTTCCGATGAAGATGTTGTCTTGAATGGAGAAGAAAACATTATCTTTTACAAAAATATTAATCAGAAAGTTACCAAAAAGCACATCAGTTAAAGGGAATTCCATATCTCAAAGCTACAAGTAGAATACATACTTAAAACGATGGATGTTAGAGAAGAATGCGTAGGCAATTTTACAAGTCAATAATAGAATACTTCAAGAATGGTCCAAGAATTGTACCAACATATCAATGTTTATGAAACAAAAGTTAGTTCAAATGAGAAAGGAATAAACCACGCTCTACTTTATTTTGAAGTTCTACTCAGCCTACCAACAGCACAATCATCAGCAGTGCATCAAAATCCACTGTATTCTTCACAGCCAGCACAAGCTTCGTCCTGTTCCGCCCCCTGTTCCAATACAAGTCCTTCGTCAAAACCGTCCGAGACGGTGCAAGGATCGTAATAAATGCGATGGTTTAAGACATAACAAAACAATCAAAGATACAAGAAGGCATTGTTTATTCATAGCTCAGATTGTTAAAATGTATAAAGATAGCACAATGTTTTTCTTATTCTAGATTTGGCAGTAATATAACTGATACTGGCAGCTCCAAACGGTTGAAACTTTGGAAGCTGACTTATCAAACGAAGAAAGAAAAAGGAAAAAACTGGTTTTTTACTTTCCGAGCGTCGGGCTTCACGTAGCCAACACAAGAAGTTCAGACTTTGAAGAAAAACAGTTCAGTGCATTGTTCTCAATACAAGCTGAATGAACATTACAGCGAACAGTAAATTCACCCACCGCTCCAAGAAACCTCATACCTAATATGCCATAAGTGGAACCGATATCAAATCCCGAAAGATACAAAAGAGTTTCGCAACCTTTCATGGCATGATCAGCAACACAAATCCTGTTTTTGTAGGTCATAAACAGATAGTAGAATGCTTTTTTCCAATGCCAACCACCATATGGTAGGAACAATAAACATAAGGTTAAAACATGTCCATGAAGGACAAACAGCGGTAAATGTGCACGGTAAGGAACCAGTTTCAGCGGTAAATGTGCATGGTAAGGAACCAGTTTTAGGCCTCCATTGAATATAGAAGCCATTGAACAACAGCAAAAAGTGGCAACGTTAGACAGATATGGTAAAGTTGCTTCAAAGGTTGGCAGTATATCTTCCAGAGAAGATAAGGCCATCACTAACCCTAAGAGCCATCTTTATAAAAGGATACACTACATCCTTCATGGTATGTAAGTAAAGGTTTCTACCAACGACATTAAGGAATCTCTTTGGCATCTTCAGTTACCTTGGTGTGTTAAGAAGCACCGACGCTCGTCCAAGTCTATCCGGATGGCCAACTTAGTATTGTCTTTTTGATAGTAATAAACTCGTGTTGCTTTAAGGTTTAGGGTTTAGAGTTCTGATAGTAGGCACAGATTATTGTTCGAGACTATCTGCAAGGATTGAAAATGTATGTCCTTCATGATTTGTAACCCTACACCCAATATATAACATAACCAATAAATGAGTCCTACTAACTCTCTCCCATGTGATAAAAATTTTCTAAGCTACATTTCCTGAGGTTGTTCTACAAAAGACCTCACTGT
>JAOANK020000022.1:10696923-10713709 GCA_026257165.2 Telfairia occidentalis | reverse complement strand
TGATTAGCTACTTTTTGGTGGAAGTTTTTCTGATGGTGTTGATGTTTTGCAGGCGTGGTGTTTGATGAAAAGCTTGACATGAAGGCTTATGAGCTTCTTGTGTCTATGAAGAGTATTTGTCAAATGAGAAGGCCAGGAGTAAGTTTCTGTCATGTCTTCAATTTTCTTATCTATAGGAATTCAGAGATGAAAGGAAGAGTTCTTGACATTGAATAATAAATAATCAAAATTTAGTGTAAGAATATGCTGTTTAGGCGATGGGCTCTTGGTATTTCTATAATATAATAGTATGATATTGTTTACTCTAACATAATCCGTTGGTTTTGCTTTTAAATTCTACATAAAAGCCATGTACATATATTGTTTACCCATTGAGTGGTTGTTCTGTTCTTATTTACTTACTAAAGATCTTTTCCACTTCTAAGTTCCAACCCATATGGAACTCTTTTTGCATCCCAAACATAGCTAATTCGGTCGATGGTTTCTACCATATCAATCATTGCCATGTCATATTGTTAACTCTCTCTGTTCTATCTGTGAATGGCTGCAAATTGTAAATTCTTGGCTTAGAAATCAGTAGAATGTGGATGAAACAGAATGAGTTAATTATAGAAGCATGGCACTAAAAAAGAACCCAACTGGGATTGCAACATAAATAATGCGTTAACGTTTGATTTCAGGTTCAGGTGGAGATGGAATTTCTACAAGGGAAGGAGATGGGTCGTGTGATTGTGGAAGAAGCAAAGAAACAGCGAGTGTCTCTGCTGGTTCTTGGGCAAAGAAAGCAGTCTCCATTCTGGTCACTGGTAAAGAAGTTCAGTACAAGCAAGAGAAGGAATCATGGTGGGATTGTGGAGTACTGCATCCAAAACTCTTCATGCCTGACCATTGCAGTGAGGAGGAAAAGCAAGAAACTGGGAGGATATTTAATCACTACAAAAAGTCACAAGAATTTCTGGCTTTTGGCTTGAATCTCTGTTAGTATTTCTTCTTTCAGCTGCCATTGCTGGTTTTGCAGAGAAAAACACGATGGAAATGGTGAGGCTTCAGATATTGTAAGTCTTATTTGGCTTCACTTTGCTTCTTTTATGATGATGAGTGACTGTATTACTCAAAAAGTAGAAAACCCATGAAAAGAAAATGGTATAGAAATTTGTAAATGATTCTTCTGTTTCAACTTCCTTGTTACTTGATCCAATCTGGAAGATTATCATACATTTGGGAATGAGCTCTTGCTGTCTCTGTCTTTTACCGAAAGTGTCAAAATGCAGTCATTTTGGTAAAAACTGAACAAAAAAGTGTAAACGAATTAAAAATGATTTTGTCAAAGAATCTTCCTGGATAGGCTTTGAAGCCAAATGAACGGAACATAGTATATCCAAAGAGGACCATACTCAAACATATTATTACTTCAAATTTTCAACAGTAAGATGATACTATATTTCAGTATATAAAGATGTAGCTGAAGACTCAGTGGTAAGAAAAACCAGTTGGATTCCGACAGGTACTGATAAAACCAGCCTAAGTTAATCCCAGTATGTGCCCTTCACATCATACACTGCTGGTCTGTAGTTGAGGCTCTTCAAATTGGAAAATCCCAACCTCAAAATTTAGCAGGAAAAGACTCTTTCCACCTTTTTTCTTGTGGGTTGTTTGGCTACAATATTTTCCTATCCTTTCTGAAGTTGGGATTGTAAACCATTCCAAGTTAGACTCAAGGAAGTAGTTGTTTTTTGCCTGCAAGAGATTGTCATTGCTTAGTTTGTTCTGGTTAGAGACAATTTTTCCTAGAAACCAAACAGGTAGCTAAGGTTAAATGGGCATTCTATTAATACTGTGTCGGCGCAGGCAGTTTTTTTTTTTTTTTGGGAGGCTCAGTGGCTGATTAATGTTGCCTTAAATCTATGAATTCTTTCTTTTTCCAAGTTGGTGTAACAAAAATCTTCCTTATGGCAATCCTTTGGCTTTCATTTTGATTAATTTCTTATCATTCTTAACGATTTATTATTATAAAAAACTTGCCCATATCAGTAATTTTTGTTTTTGTGGAAAATTAGAGTCTCTCAGTTGTAAATGTCCTAAAATACGATCGCCAATTAATTTTTACGAAAATTCAAAAACAAATATAAAATATAACTCTACAACTTAATAAATTATTTGTGACAAATCATCTCACAAAGATTTGAAGTATATACGGGATTCACATCCTCACATCGTTATTTGAACTTAGTTAAAAAAAAAAAAAGGTCCAAGATTTTTGCCAATGTTATTTTCAGAGTTTCTTTTTCTTTTCTTTTTAAAAATATATTCATTTAATTAAACTCAGTTATGAACCTATATATCGTTGGGATGTGATTATTTTTATAAAGACATAATACAAAAATATTTGCTTTTAAGTAAATTATTTGTTTCTATTAATGAGTGAAAAATTCAAAATCTTAGCATTGGAAAGTACATCATGGCATGTCAATAATTAACATAGCTCCATCTTTCAATTTTGTTTTTTCTTCACTATTTCTTAATATTCAAATTGACGTAGAATTGTAGTATACAAATACATATTCATTTTTCCTTTCAGAAAAAATAAAAAGAAATTTAAATTGTGGTATATTTAAGTAAAAAATGGTCTACATGAACACAACTCAATGGTTAAGACACTTATACGTTATTTAAAGTTGAATGTTCAATCTTTCCTTCTTATATTTGTTGAATTTAAAAAAAGTAAAAAGAAAAACAAAATTTAAAATAAGGTATATACCAGAAACCTTTATAATAATGAACATATTATTCAAGTTAATTTGAGTATAGTTTAATGGGTTAATACATTATATATATAGGTCTAAAGGTGAGATATGGGAATGAACAAAAGAAAAGAAAAACAAACTCAACAAGCAAATGATCACAGATGCTTGAAATTTATTTAAAAATAATGTTATTTTCAACAAGAACATGGAGATAGAAGATTAAGTCCATTCGCATATTAGCAGTAGAAGCTGGAAAAATCAGTAGTGGGGCAAAAGGGATCGTAAAATTTGATGTTTATGGGCAGTCTGGCGAGGATGGTGGTGCAAAAAATTGGATTTTATATGGTAATTACTATTCAACTTAGCCTCGCTGGCTCATCAGGCAGCTACAAAACCGCAGCACATGCTCTCATGAGTTGTGATTTCCTTAGCCTATGCTCCTTTTTTCGTTTTTTTTTTCTTTTTTATAATTATTCAGACCTTTTTTTTTTTCTTTTCATTTTCGGAAGTAGAAACCGTTTTGTGAAATTCTGAATTTGGTGTGTGATTACTGCTAGCTTATACAGATCAGCCTTACTCTTATTAGTCGCAGCCTTGTAGGACTGATTCTGATTCTGGGTACTTATTCTTTGCCTCCTCTTGAGTTTTTAGATTGAATAAAAAGGTGGGCATTTCTCAAGACTGAAGAGGGTGTATTGACTTGATCGAGATTAAGGGTCACATGGGTTCTAGTGACCCAAATAATTGATTTGCTGGAAGTTATTGTTTCTTTTGGTTGAATCTGGGAGATGGGTCGGCTTGGATTTTTGATTTCGTGTTGAATTGGGGGAAGTAAATCCGTGAAAGATGAGGCGGCGGCCGGCCGACTTTCGCCGCCCGGTTCGACGGAGGTTTTCGCATTGGATCTGGGCTCTTTTTGGGCTTTTCACAATCGTAGGACTCGTTTTGTTTGTAGTTCACCATAACCAGAGCGAAGATCGTGTCGAACAACCCGTCCTGGTAATGCCTCTCCATCTCTTCATTTACTTCTACATTTTGAGCATTTTGATTTCGATTCAATTGATGTCTTCAGACTTGCGTTTGGCCAAATCACTGCCCACTCTGCTGCTGTTATATCTATGAATTCAATTGTTGTTGTTTTGTTTTGAGGTTTCTGAGCTCAACATGATCTAATCTCTTGGCTTACATTCTAATCATGTTGTTCTTTATGCATGCGTTCACTGTTATTCCCTGGATGTCCCCATTATCTTTTCTTGCACAATTAGGAATGAAAACCTTGGATAATAATTGGGTTTGTATCAATGGCTGTCATTAAACTGGCCAGTTCTGAACTTTTTTGGATATCAAATTGTAAAGCAATCTTCTATGTAAAGAGTGTTTTCTATGGCTTTATTAGTATGATGAGAAGTTTGATTTGAATCGATTGTGTACTGCATATGAGTCTGTTCTGGGTGGTCCTACTTTCACATAGGACCACAACTTTAGACTTGCTAAGGAAATAATTAGGAGACCTTTTTGTAATTACATTTGTTTAAACCTTGAAATGGAAGTTATTCTGATCTGATGTGAGAGTTAATCAGGAAATTGGCTGTTTAGACTCTTCAGCCAATGGGGAAGAAGTGGTTGGCAACGACAGTTTGAAGTGGATGGACAGGAGATAAATTAAAGTTAAGCAATGTGATCGTGGTGTTCTGTTCTTTTTAAAATAAAAGTAAAAAAGGATGAGTAAGAGATGTGCCACTGTTTGTTTGAAGTAGAGTGGATGTGGATTGACAGGAAATAATTAAAGTTGAGCAAAATAGACCTTGGGGATGCATGTGATTTCTGTTGTTAAATTGTCAATATCCTGTTGGAGTAATTGGAAGAATACTTTTTCATGGTTTTAAAATGTTCAGGTTAGAAAAGAGTAATGTGGGGGTCTGCAGTTTCATTGAGCAGTAGAAGCATTTGTTGCCTTCAGTTTCATGGTTTGACATGTTTGGTGGTAATCACCACCAGTGGGTTAAACATCAATACTTGAAAGTAAATCAAAATAAAACTCTAGGTTGCTCTTATAAGACAATGTGAAGTATCATGTGATGTTTCTGGCTTGACTCTTAACTATAGTCACTTGCTATTTCTGAAGCAATATGTCTGACTGCATTTTCTGCCTTTGATTAACGAGATTAAAATTTAAAATATCGGTCTTTTATGGTTGTAGAAATCATTTTACATTGCATTGCCTGCTGATAAGATATCATATAGAATACAGAACAGGATTAAACATGAAGGGCATGACTTGTTGCAGTTAATTATTGACTGTGGTAAATAGTTGCTCATCATTTTGAAGAATATACAGCTCAAATTGGTTAATTCAATGATGGTTAGAAATCTCAAGGGAAGAGACAATCATAGTAATTGACAAGAGTAAAAATATATAAATTAGGAAATGCTATGATTAACCGATTCAACATTTATCTTTGTGACTCCTTAACTAAACTTCAACTTCTCTGATAGCACCTTGACACATTCACTCTACTTGTCTTCCTAATATCACCTTAGAAGCACAAATATGGACATAAATGACGATGGATATTGATCCAGTCATCTTAGATGAGAATAAATTGTGTATATCAATTGTCATTCCTCTTCATAAGGAAGCCAATTCATCAGAAACAATTGACTGGCAGCATGTTTTTTTTATACAAGAATTGGGTAATGGAGATTTTTTCTAAGAATGTAGTTACTGCTAGTGCCTCAGCCATCTTTATAGTTTTTTTCCTCCATTGCATATTGTGGCTTACATGTTGATTAGCTGAGTCCTGACTCGATGCCTCTTTCTCCAGGAAAGAAACTCAAGAATTGAACAAGTTGCTCATGACAGATTAAATTTCACTGAAGAAATATCAAGTGCTACATCATTTTCCAGACAATTGGCGGAGCAAATCACACTTGCCAAAGCTTATGTTGTTATCGCCAAAGAGCATAGCAATCTTCACCTTGCTTGGGAGCTGAGCTCTAAAATCAGAAGTTCCCAGCTATTGCTTTCAAAAGCTGTGATGAGAGGGGAACCCATCACTCTAGAGGAAGCAGAGCCCATAATTAAAAGCTTATCCTCTTTAATATTCAAGGCACAAGATGCTCATTATGATATTTCAACGACAATAATGACAATGAAGTCTCATATTCAAGCCCTTGAAGAGCGGGCTAATGCTGCCACAGTACAGAGCACAGTGTTTGGGCAACTTGCAGCTGAAGCTCTTCCTAAGAGTCTTCACTGCCTAAATGTGAAACTCATAGCTGATTGGATGGAGTATCCATCCTTTCAAGAAAGGGCAGATGAGAGGAGAAACTCCCAGCGCGTTGTGGATAATAATCTCTATCATTTTTGCATATTTTCGGATAATGTCGTGGCAACGTCTGTAGTTGTCAATTCTACTGTTTCTAACGCTGATCATCCAAAACAGTTGGTCTTCCACATTGTCACAAATGGGATCAACTTTGGAGCTATGCAGACTTGGTTCCTTAGTAATAATTTCAAAGGCTCCACTATAGAAGTCCAAAATATTGAGGACTTCTCTTGGCTAAATGCCTCTTATGCTCCTGTTCTGAAACAAATGCTTGATCCAAATACAAGAGCATATTATTTTGGAGGGCTCCAAGATTTGGCAGTTGAACCGAAATTGCGAAACCCAAAGTATCTGTTGCTGTTGAACCATCTTCGGTTTTACATTCCAGAGATCTATCCACAACTAGAGAAGGTAGTGTTTCTCGATGATGATGTCGTAGTCCAGAAAGACCTAACACCACTGTTTTCTCTTGATTTGCATGGAAATGTGAATGGAGCGGTTGAAACTTGTCTCGAAGCATTTCATCGTTATTACAAGTACCTGAACTTCTCTAACTCAATCATAAGCTCAAAGTTTGATCCACAGGCATGTGGATGGGCTTTCGGAATGAATGTGTTTGATCTGATCGCGTGGAGGAAAGCAAACGTTACTGCTCGGTATCATTACTGGCAGGAACAAAATGCCGACGGTTTGCTTTGGAAGCCAGGCACTCTTCCTCCTGGTTTATTAACCTTCTACGGGCTAACCGAGCCACTTGACCGGAGATGGCACGTCTTAGGATTGGGTTATGACCTGAACATCGACAATCGTTTGATCGAGAGTGCAGCTGTAATTCACTTCAATGGAAACATGAAGCCATGGTTGAAACTGGCCATAACCAGGTACAAGCCTCTGTGGAAACGTTATATAAATCAAAGCCATCCTTATTTTCAAGATTGCATTACAAGTTAAAAGTGTACTATTACTTGGTTGCTCAGTCATTCATGCAATCTTTGGCACTTCAAACACCTTCCACCAATGCTTTCATTGTAGATTCAAAAGTAGACAATTTTGACTCTGTTAGGAGGTTTTGTTTTCTCCACCCTAGTTTCTTGAGAAGAGAAAAAAAGGATGATTTTTATACATTAGAGAAGTTTAAAATGTAATGAAGAAAATGGCTCTGGGAATCCATTTTTGGCTGATGATAGTTTCGTTTCTTCATCAGCAACCTGTAGATTTTTTATTTTTTTTCTTTCTACCCCCATGATCTGCAAGCTATAGATTACTATTTACTTGTCAATTTCTTTAATAATTTGTCCGAACATTTTAGTTATGATGTAATTGAAACCAATTTATTGTTCATACTTCTTCTCCTTGGCCTTAGCTGAATCAAGTTGAGTCCTCATTGAATCAAATACTATGCAAGGTTAGGCTTGTAATCTTGTCTGAATATAAAACAAAAGAACAAGCCATCCTTAAATGGACATGTCCTTCAAGATCCATGTTTGTATGGCAAAGATCTACCAATTCACCCTTTAAAATGGTTGTTTTGATTTTTTTTTTTTTTTTTTTAAATTATTAGTGACGGTTCAAGCCAGCTTGTGCGCATACATTTGGTACCCGAAGTAATTAGTAGGATATTAAATCTTAGGAGGTTGTCATCATAATTTAAACTCATTTCTTTGAAATCTTGTATCATTTACGTTGACTCTTGTTGACCACTAGACCATCCATGATGGTTAATTTTGATATTCCAATTGGGAACTTGTTTTACACTATTAAGTTTGGAAGAGTAACTTACAAAAACTAGAAATGTTTTCTTGCTTAGTTAGCCTACCTTGAACAATTGTGCTTATCGTCTCGAGATCAAGTTTCTGTTTCACAGGCAATAAGAGGATTGTTCGCCTATGCTCCTTGTCCCCCTTGAAGAGGCCGTATAACATGATGAATTATAAATACTAAAATTTTATGTGAACAAGTCATTAAGGGGAATGTACATGATAGAAATTTCTCGTGTCACAAACACGTACCTCAAAGATTGAGGTGTTTGATTATTATAATAGACATTAATGCAATTTCTTATAAAGTAAGAGATCCAAAGACATTTGATTACTATTAGACATTAATGTAAGAGAGATTTTTTTTATCAATTAGGAGATCCCACTTACAAGACTACTTTGTTTGAGCAATTGTAACGTGGATGAGCAAATTATCATATAAGAACATAAAGACTCTTAAAAATAAGGTCTATAACTTTAAAAGAGCTATAGTCTAATAAAGCTATCTCATGAGCTAATTATCCTAGTAAGCTTGTCATTGTAACTACACCCCGATCAAGTGTTCCATTGGGAGAGTTAAGCTTACACAAATAAGTAGAGACAAACAACTCACTTTGAAGAATTCACGGCCAAGGGCACTACAACATATGAGAGTAAGAATTCGGACCAACGATCTTTTGGTCGGAAAAATGTCTTAACCGAACAAGGACACTACCAAGTTACCAACCAAAACCTAATTCTCAATGAGAAGATGGGTCTTGTCAATTATAACAAATAGTTAACAAATCCCGCACACAGTAGTAAAAAAGAGTAATGCCTCACAAATTTTACTCTCAATCAAAGCTCTAGTAAAGAAAAAAAATTCCTAATATTACGTACAACTATTTTGGACAAGCTTCAATAATGAATAGTTTGAACCGTCAATACCTATAATTGGATTGGAAATGTGATGCAATAGCCCTGTGGTTTCTTTGAAAGAGCCGACCTGAGGTTCAACGTGTAGGCCTATCTCAATTCTCAAGTCAATGCCGCCGCTCAGCTCAGGGACCACAGAGGGCACCTTCTCTATGGAGACATTCATCAGAATGGCAGCATATTTAGTGGAGGCAACGTCAGTGTAATAATTCAAAGACCAATAAACTATGTTTTAATAATCTTCATTTCAGATGCAAAAGTAAAGACAAATATCTCTCTGCATTTACTTCTCAACCATTCACAAGTAAACTGGATGGAAATTAATCAAGCAGAGAATGCTAGATAACTTGGTTTTTCCATTTCATTATGAGTGACAAATATGTTAATGCTATTAAGGAAAAATAATCAGTCTCTTCAAACAAATAACTGACCCTCTTTCACTCGATTTTCACTAGTTTAATTCACGAGTAACCAATTCAAGCATAACTTAGTGGATAAGACAGTTACTATCATCGTAAAAGTTGATGGTTTGATCTCCAACCCCACATTGTTGAACTCCAACAAAAAAAAAAATGCAGTAACACCAAAATTAGATTTGAAAACATTGCATCACATTATATATACTTCAAATCTCACACACTGTATACAAAAAGTTTATTTACTTTTTACAAAGAAAATTTAGAAAGGAAAAAAATCTTTCGACATATGATTCTTAAAAATAATTTTGAAAAATAAGCATCACTCTTTAGTTAACCCACAATGCCTTCTTGAAGCAAAAGATCTCCAGAGAAGATCTAAGGGATTATATGAGTTTGCAGGTTATAACTGCATCTATCTCGTTTAGAATTATGGGTAAAGTGAGATTTTAATTCGAGAGTTATCAGATAATCTCTCCTCGGAGTGGCCAAAGAATCTCTCTCAATTCCTGAAAAGAAAAATCACGATAACCTACTTAATGAATCCAGACTGACCAACATTATAATATGTTTGTTTTAGCCCAATTATCCTTCTATAAATGACTCCAGAAGCAAAACTTATTTTTACGCAAGAATCGAAACTTGTCAAACCTATCTTAAAATAAGAAACCAAGTCCTTTTCTTGCAGCAGCGAGTAAGAGTCTCCAAGAACTTCCAAGTTTACCTGCCATCAGAAGATATAAACCAAACAGTCTAAGTAGTTCATTGTCAGATTCATGGAGTCAAGAAATTAACCTGCAATATGATTTCTCTGCATCCAGAACACCCTGAGTGGATGAATAATTTAGTTAATGACCATAAAACTTGCACGAGCAGAAAGGAATAAAGATCCATAGATTACAAGTTCGAACCTTGATGATTAAATTAGCTGCATCCTTGTGTAAAACCTCGTTGTATTCATGACAGGCCAGACTCTGAAGAAAAAGAAAAAGAAAAAACAATCACACTTAAGTCTTAACCTTGACCTACAGTTTTTTTTTTTTTTGAGGGGGCCATTGAACCAGACTTGGACACAATTAGGGCAGCCGGTCTCTCCTACGCAGCAGCAAGAGGTGAGAAGTTCTAAAGCAGCTTTCAATAGCTCAATAAAAACGGGTTGGATCTGTTACAAGTTCAATTACGTTCTTATTAATAAAAACCAAACGAGCATCTAACCATTAAATTGCAGAAGAAGAAAAATTGACCATAGTTAGAAATTGTAGGATCTTGGATCTTCGAGCCAATACCCACACCTACCGTACAGGATAAATGCAGCAGCTAAAATTTCACGTCGCTCACCTGCAGTGACATACCAGTTCCTCCAGGATGCTGATCATACAACAGAATTCTTTCTGGAAAATAGCGAGTATCATGAGGATTTGCACATTCAGGAGCCAAGTCAGACATGTTGCATATTATGCGTCTGTAAGAAACTACAAGAATTAGCTGAGATTAAAAATCTGCTAAACTCAAGGGATTAACAAAGGAGCAGACTACATTTACGTGTGCATTTATAGGAAATTCTTTTCATTGATTTTGAAGACTACCCCCCCGCCCCCCACCAAAAAAAAAAAAAAAACTCCACAGTAGCCGAATCAAAAAGAAACATTGGACTTTGGCCGAATCAACGACCTCTCCCCAATAGCCATCCTTGTCATCATATATCCTATTGTATCTCCGAACCATATAGCCCATCGGAATGCTTTGATTTGGTGAGACCTAATAAGACCCCCACCCCCACCCCAACATACACACACACCAAAAAAAAACCTCCAACTTGCTTTAATTGCAGAGTTGTGAAAGGAGTTAGAAAGTGAACACAAAGAGGAACACATTGGACTTTGGCCAAATCAAAGACCTCTCCCCAATAGCCATCCTTGTCATCATATATCCTATTGTATCTCCGAAACCATATAGCCCATAGGAATGCTTTGATGGCATTCATCCATATGATTCTTGTTCTTCCTCTCAAACCACACTATCCATGTCCACGTAGCAGCTAGACCAAGTTGTAATTAGCCAAGCAATTAACTCATGATGGCTTTCATTTTTCTTGATGAAAGCTCTACTGGTCGTGAATTTTTTTTGGAAGAGTAGACGTCTCAGTCTATCCTGATTTCCTAGTCAAGGAGCAATGGAGCATCAACGTAGCAGCAAAGTCATATTAGGGCGCCTTTTCTGCATCCTTCCAGCTGCACCGAGGCTCTCTAGATAAGTTTACTAGCAGAAAATGTAGATCTTCATAGGAGATTACCCACTTACCTAATACTTGCTTTCATAGGAAAAATTCAACTTGCTGAAAAATCTTCAAGCCATGCTCTTGAGAAAAAAAATCTACTGAATTTAACAATATATCATATTCACAAAATCTCTGTTTGCTCATTTATTGTGTAATGCCAATCCTTCTGCCTCTCATATCTTTACCCTGCCCTTGAAGACTAAAATTTCGAAGATAATCAGATTTTTTTGCTTGGTTGGTTACTTTAGGGAGGATAAATACCATAGATTTTGTCCAAAGATCTTCTTCAATGATTTTGGGCCCCTAACGATGCTTGTTATGCATGCAGCGTAGTACCTGGATCTCTAAAGGCATCCCTTCTCTACGAAACATTGAAACAGATTCTTGGCTACATTTGGTGTTAGTCCCACTTAGAGAATATAGGGAGATGGTGGAGATGGTGATCATTACCCTTTTCTTACAGGTGCTCATTACAACAACATGCTATATTTTACATGTACAGCAACACAAGAGTCCAAAAAGGAAACCATTAAAGAAAATTTTTAACGCAGTACAACGCAAGCTTACAATGGCACTACATTCAGAAGAGCATGTGAAGCAGCATGCAAGCCTGCACGAAAGTCAAAGTTTTTCCTCTTCACCTCTTCTTTTATTGATTGTGGTACTGGGATCCAGACTGCCTGCTTAGCATAGAAAAATAAAATAAACAGGAGAAAATGGGAGAAAATATTTTTTTTAATAAACGTTAGGAAAAATAAGATTTAATGGCAAGGCCAGAATGAGTCACGAGTATCCTGATTTTTCAAATACCACCTGAGAGTTATACGAATACTTTGGAAGTGAGAGATCCACTGACTCGAAAATTTGATTACTTCCTTTCCATACTCGATAAAAACCAAACCAAGTGGTGGTAACTCTGCAATCATTTGCTTGTGCAGTTGTTTTTAAGAGCGGAATATTTGGACCTCTCCTTGGATAGGCCTAATTAACAATTTAACAACATGACACTGTTTAAACTTGAGAACTACGGAACAAAACTATATAAAAAACTTTGCTTTTCATGGGTTTAAATTCATGTCACATTCTACATCTAAAAGGCAAAAGGTTGAAACCCTCTGAAACAAACCAGCTACAATTTTAAAAGAGAAATACAGTCTCCAAAATCCAAATTTGATATCTAAATGCAGAAAATATGTAATTTCAGAAAGATATTAGTAAAGAAAATGACAAGTCAACAAGTCAAACGTACCATATTACCACCAATAATATGAACGTCAGTGTAATCACGTGTTTTAGTGTAATATTTTAGATCAGCTTCTTCACAGAAAGCAAGCATACTCGACAAATTCAAGCTTTTGACCAAATAAGTTCGTCCTTGGTGCATATAAACAGCACCTTCATATACCTGAACCACATAGCCAAAAACCTACATAGTGAGTTTCATGGAATGGTGATCAAACAACCACTGAGTAGGAATGACAGGATCCAGTCTGACAACTTTTAATATTCTCTTTGAATAAAAAATTGGAAAGGATTTTGTTCATAAACTACATCAATGGTTCTGTTTTCAAGACAGCAGTCACCTGAAAGAAAGCCTTGCTTTCCTCAATCTCTTCAAGAACTTCATTTGATCGCTGGTCTACAACTTTGTATCTCTCTGTTTCAATAGCTCGGATACTAACCAAGCGGTAAGGCATTTTCTAGACAATATTAAAAGGGAAACATAAAATAGTTCAGTTAACCACAGGTTTGTATCAAATTCCAATTCGTGTTGGGTAATATATACTTTACAAAGTTCATCAACAAAGTGAACAGAGTCTGAATCAATTGATAAATTATATACCTCTTGCCCAATATAGTTCCAAATACTTTTGGATGAACCACATGATGAATCAGGAATCAAATCTCCTCTATTTTTTAGAGACATTAGGGCAGTGTTTAAGCGAGGACCAAAAAATTTCTGATCATAAACCACACTTACTGGGTGTTCATATGCAGCACATAACAAATGCTGTTCAAGAACCTATGAAAGCAGCATCAAGAAACATGAGAACTAAAACTTCACCGAAGAAGGGAGTGAGTACCAATTTAAAGGATCAGTATCAGTTTTGCAACCTGTTGGTTCTCAGCATCAATATGGCAGCACTCAATTGGGCTCCCAAAAAGCTTGTCAGGATGTTTCATGAAATATTGATCAAGAGGCCCTTCGAATGCAACATACACAGAAAGAGAAGTTTTTTCTCTCCTTCCTGCCCTGCCTGCTTGTTGCCACAAGCTTAAAAAGAATACAACCCATTGAAGAATAGAAAGAGTTGAAACCAAAAGAATCAAATTAAGGACAAAAAGACCAAGGATAACAAAAAGATTAAGGGACTATACCTAGCAATACTGCCAGGAAAGCCCAAATGCAGAGTTGCATCAATATGCCCTACATCAATACCCAATTCAAGGGCATTTGTTGCAGCGACACCACAAAGGTTTCCCCCAAAAAAGTCACTCTCGATTCTCCTCCTATCCTGCTCCATTTTTATTCCAACTGAGAAAATATGCACTTCTTTGGACAAGTTAAATTACAATAGGCATCTTACCCCTCCCCCACCTCCCCTCCCCCCAACACACACAAAAGCCTATTATGTCATACACCTCATAAAGATTGTAGAATCACGTGCATAATGACCTGCTAAAAATACAACAAAGAACATCTGCATGGTCGGGATGGAACTTTTCATGTGCTTTACGTGAAAATCAGCGATGTGACTGATTGAAACTAAGAGCAGACTTTTTTAGTTATAGATATTTTTTTCCAGCTCTATCCAGAGCTCTCTATCTAAGCTCTTTCATAATTATTCTCCAACTACTGTTAATGCCAACTAGCCAACTAGAGCTCCGAGCTTCTTGAAGGGAAGAACTTCGTATCAGTATTTTATTTTGCAATAGGGCCAAAATAGAATTTCTTCCATCCTGGTTTACATTCCACAATACAAATATAAATATATATAGATTACAGAATTGTCATGCTTAAACAATAGAAGGCATCTCGTATACCTCAGCAGTGTATCCAGCACGATAAGCACACACAGACTGAACCAGATGGGGTGCTCTCTCCTTAAGAATTTCACGCCTATAACAATGAAAAAAATAGTTGCAAATTTGAATTGAAACTATCACTAAACGGCAAGGTGAAATTATATAACAAAAAGCCCAAAATGATATATGAAATCTTAATAATATCACCTACGTGTAGCATAATACTAGTTCACAAAGTTTACGAGTTTTACAAAATGCAATGCAGCGAAGTCCGTGCTGAACCATTTCTGCAAAGAGCCTTGCTATGTCCATAATTGGGCTGAAAAGGAAATCAAAGTATTAAATGATATAATAAAGGGATTGGCCATCATGTACTGAAGTCATTAAACATGGAAAGTTGTTGCCTTGGATTTCTGAAATTAACATTCTTTTCTGTACTCTGCAGAGAATCAATACCTCTCTGATAATTTTTCAGGGCCTGTTCCACAGAAGCAACAAGGAAAAATCAGTATTACTATATCATGTAAAATTATGTTGACACACGTACTGAGAGCACCATAATAGGATTCCAGAGGATGAAAAGTTTTCTGGCAGAAGGACTTCCATCGTTTTCAATCAGTTCTAAGCTTGAAAGATTTCCTAGTTCCTGAAGCATTACACAAAGAAGCATACTTCAAATCAATTCATTTACATGATAAAGTAACACTGATTTTTGCATTGAAAGAATATGACCGTGAAAATCACATGCAACCATTACCAATCATTTTACAAGTTAACTGATGTACAATAAAGGAGAGAGAATAATTAAAAACCAAAAATGAGATTAAGAGATGTAAGAAATTAGAAGGTTAAGAGCACTTCGTAAACAAAACATTTACGTTTGGCTATAATCTAGAAGCATTGAAAAGAAAGTCAGCAATTAGAAGTACCTTCAAAGAAGCAATATATAGGTGATTTTCTGTACATATCAAGTTCTTTTAGCTTAAGCACTTTATTCTTAATTTCCCAATGCAATGTTTTTTCATTGACTATACACTCTCATCTCACCATACTCTCTAAAATTCTCTCTAGATCCACACTTTCTCTCATTAATCTCTCTTTTCATACACATTTTCTTTTATAGGTCTCTCTTCGTATTAATGTCTCTCTAAGGTCTGTCCAAAGCGGCAGAGTCTACGTCATAATTTGTGGTAGTGGGGGCTTGCATTCATGCGGCCCTGTTAAAAGAAATAATAATTAAAAAAAAAAAATGTCTCTCTACACCCCACTTCCCACTTATTTCTTTTCTCTTTTTTTCTTTCCTCAAGTCTAATTGTTTTCATGCAAGTAAATTGTTGATTCTAAAAATATTTGAAGAGCAAATATCAATCAACCAACAAGCACATCTAAGTAGATCAAACAAATTACTTCTGAAATACTAAAGCCAAACAAGAAGATGCTTTATTATTAAGCCTTTTTTAATAAAATACTATTAATACAAACAAAAGAACATCTTGTAAAAGCACTCTCATACACATCCCTAGATTGAATCTTATCCATCACGTTGGCACTTTTTTTACTCTAATTCATTCTGTCAACATAAGACACTAGACTACATTATAGCAAAGAAGAACAATTAAGGTAGAGTAGACAAAACATACACTGCACTACTGAAGATGCTTCTATACATTTCAAATGAGTTTCAAGAAGAGAGAAAAACAGGATGCATAATCAAAATGTTCTATATTTTCTTTACTAAAAACTCAGAAGACACAAGACTAAGGGCACGCAGTTGAAGCAACAGTCCAACAAATTACCATACAATGTTCACGTGGATTTGCAGAAGTTGCCGTGCAGAATATAAACGAAGGATCACTTCCATACACTGCACAATAAATTAGATTTTGTTTGACAACAAAAGTAGAGTTGAAATTTAGATAAATAACGCTCCCAATTTTCATTTACACAGTAGGTTATAATCCACACCATGTGAGCATAGCCGGCAAAGTCTTCGTAGTATTAATGCAGTATGACATCCAAATGCTCCCTTATAAGTATGAGCTTCATCAATGACTATAAACCTAAGTAAACAAAAATCAACTGATTATAACAAAAAGTGTTGAGGTAAATGTGCACAATATGGAAAATTTGTTGAGCACAACATCCACATAATTAGTGCACGTATGACACAGTGTTGACAAGCAACGCAAGTCAACTTAAATTGCGACAAACATCAAGGCCATTCTATAAGAAACAATATATAAGCCCCCCCCCCCCCAAAAAAAAAAACACTAAAGGAGCAGAGCCTTCCAATCACAAAGGATCAAAGAACCATCGTTAC
>JAOANK020000022.1:10678044-10696823 GCA_026257165.2 Telfairia occidentalis | reverse complement strand
GTTCCAAGTGCCTCGAATACTTGGGTTAGCTTGTAATTCCTTTTATTTTTATATTTCAATACATTTGGGTTCTATCAGAAGGTTAGAGCTTTGTTCCTGCTTCGTGGAATGATGGTTAAGGTTATTTTTTCAGATGGTTTTTCTATCATTTACTTTGAAGAAATTTTCTGACTGCGTGTCCGAATTAAAATAATAATAATAAATAAATAAGACATGTCGAACACGTGTCTGGAGTGTGTCCGGACGTATCCATGTCTGACACGGACACTCCCTCCAAAATGGTGTGTCCATGCTTCCTAAACTGTGAGGGTCTGCGCAAGCTAACACGAACCTTGACTATTCTCACGAGACAACTACCTGACCCTACTATATTTGGTTATCAATAAAACTCGTAAGATATTAAATCTTAGGTAGGTGGCCACCATGACTTGAACTCATTTCCTTGAAGTCCTTTACAATTTACATTGGCTCTTCCCATTGACCATTAGGCCAACCCATGGTGGTTGGAGGCCAAAGTATTTAGAAAAGAAAAAAGCTAAGAGAGAGACTAGAGAGTGATAAAATAAGTGGAATGTGGCACCACCTGGAGTAGACATTGAATAACAGAGAGATAAATTGGGAAGTTAGATACAATACCGAAGATTTGATAATATCCGACTAAATTGTCTGTGGTGTGGCAGGATTGATACATGTAGCATATCTGGATTTGTGATTAACTGTATAAGAACAGACAATTTCCGGTAGGAATTTGTTTTTTGGACTTTTATTTATTGAAGGCGGGGGAAGGTTTAAAAAAAAAAAAAAAGAACTTGATAAATTACCAGCCTAGCATTTTCACGGAATAAAATCCTGTCAGCCTGTGATGTATCACCATCATAAACGCCAATGTTAATATTATCATCAAATCCTTTCATCATGACGAGCAAACTTCTGAGTTGATCTTGAGCTAAGGCCTTAAATGTGTAAAAAAGTTTTTATTATTACACTACAAAAACAAATTTGTATGGAACAACTTGTGCAATAGTGCAGAGCAGAGAACTTACCTTAGTTGGAAATAAGTAAAGAGCGCATGATGAGACATTTTGAGACATTGATTCAAGAACTGGCAAATTATAGCAAAGAGATTTTCCACTTGACGTCATTGTGGCAACAGCAACATGCTTTCCAGCCAGGGAGGCTTCTATTGACCGTGCCTATCAAGTTCATTATAGTAGAAATACATTGCATAAAAAAAAATGTATTGAACCCAAAAAGAATATATACAGAAGAGAGTATGGAGAGGTAAGGTATCACTATCAACCCACACGCGAGGCAAAGAGTTCTTAAAACTTATAAGTGCACCAATCAGCCTTGATGAAAAAATTGTCATAATCACAAAAAGACCTAAAGAAATGCACCAAGACGAGCTCAAAAAACTACTCAAGACATATTAAGAGTGAAATAAGATTATAAGAATAACGCAAGCCTCGTTAAAATAACAGCATAAAAAGTAATCAAACCTGATGGCTATACAATTTTGCAACTCCAATACATTTGAGTGCAAATATAACATTATTTGAGAGCTCCTCTGGAATTTCCACATAATTAGCTTTCCAAGACGCAATATCTTCAACATGCACTATCTGTTTAGAAAATCATCCATATCATAGTTCTCAAATAGCAACTAACAATCTGTGAAAAAGACAATTTTTCCATACCAATTCTACTCTTTCATTGAATGACCAGACTAGTCAACCATTAACAGACTATGACTAGACATATTGATTTATCAATTAAATAAAAGTTGAGCCCATGTGATACCAACGTACCTGGCCCTCAAATCCAACACCCTTTTCAAGATGTTCAACCATTTTCTCAGGTAAGAGTTTTGAAGTGTCCTGTCAAGCCAATAAACCATAAGGGTGTTTAATCATACAAATTGTGAAGTGAATTATTATAAACATAAAACTAAACTTTAGGATTCATGAATGGCTGTATGGAATACGTTGATATAAACTTTGCTGGTCAAAAGTGAATGGGCAGTAGACAAGACAAGCAAACTTTATGAGATGGCAACACTTGAAAATTTTCATCTCTTGCGGAGAAAAATCAACACCAAATAAGCTAAAAAAATATTGGCGATTTCATACATGACATTGTTTTCGGTCTGATTGAGAGCTCGAAGAAGCCGTGTCACTTTTTTTTGCTCGCTTTGCTTCACTTCCATGGATAGAAAACTCTTTTGATGTGATTAAATCCTCCAAGGAAAAAGGCAAGCATATCTCGCTTTTGCTTCCATGTCTAAGCTGCATTCCGCACCCACCAATTAATTAATTCCATTTGTAGAAAATCGGAAACTAATTTGTAAAAATGATATACAGATACTAGCCGGATAAGAATCCCAAATGAATACATAAGAGAAAAAAAAAACAGACTGCGATGCAAAATTTGTATAGCAAATAAACCATCTTTTTGTTTTAAGGTCATTATCATATATGTTCGATTAAATGGGCAGTTCTGGTCAGATCTTAAACTCATTTCCTCAGAAACATGATAATACAATACTTGAAAAGCCTTCTCAATTCTTGAGAACTATTATCATGGTTCGAATAATTTATTAATATTTGGAAACATCTGTTTAAAGGCACGTGTGACACCCACAAAGGCCAGTGGAAAGCATGGGATCACTTCTCAACTTCATAGAATGACTATTGGCCAATTTCTGCTCATAATTATAGGTACCAAATTCATGCTCCGATATTGTTGTTGGTGTTGTTTATAGTAAGCAAATTCACGTCCAAATAACCAATCATATACCCCCCTCCGGAGCTCATTTCAGCATTAAACTAATATTTAAACCTATCTTTACCGCCAAAATGACAGGAGAATTCCCAACTGGATATTGAAATTAAGAAGAGCTGATGCATAAAGAAGGGACACAAAGGAGGAGATATATGGCAGCCATACCATCTAAGTAACCAAAAATCTATAGTCTGATACGTTCAATCAACTCTATTAAACTATTCATCACATAAAAACTTCAAAACTTCAACAATGTGAATGGCAGCATGGATGCTCTAAGTCAGAGAAAATATTTTATAAATCAAACTAAAGAGACGAGGAATAGTTAAACACACCATATGGCACTTAATAGCCTCCCAAAGGTAAAATTTAAAAGATTTTTCCCGTCTCTTCAGCGGAGTGACATCCTTTGGAGCATTGACCGATTTACATGCTGTAGGGCAACAATGTGAGGTGATGCCAACTTTCCTTCAACTTGATCAATTACTTAAATTTCAACTTACCGGTATTGCCATCTTTCATTCGACCATTTTGTTCGGTCGAATCATTAATAATGATGAGTAAATCATCACAATTATCTTCTAAACCGCCACTTGCAAAATGTACTGCCTAACACGGACAAAATATATACTTGAGTTAAAAGTCTAAGTAAGGTGAATAATTAATAATGTAATTACGTGAGTTCTCAAAGAACCCATATGCTAGGAAAATAACCTAATCATAACAAATTGGCTATTATATATCACTCGGCAACGGATTTATGCCGCTTGAGGTATTTTTTCATTCTTTAGCATGTAAAATGACAACCAATGATTTCTTTGCAGTTTCTCGATTAAACTTGGAAAACTTTCATGGACACGGAATCAAGTACCTTAGGACAGAGATGAACGAGTTGTTTTATGTCCTCTATACGAAGCGTAATTCCATGTTTCTGCAGCAGGTCCATTGCTTGCTCCAATCGACTTACGGTCAAAGCTTCCTCTTGTAGTTGAACGAACATTGAAAAAACATTTAAGAAAGCAAATGCCTTCATTATCTTCTTCAACCATACTGGACATAGGCATAAAGAACCACGTGCTCTATTTGGTGCTTTTTTGTTACCATTTGGTGAATTAGCTTGTTTTGCCAACAAGCATTTTCCATTACGTGGGTCCGATAAACAATCCACTAAGTCCAAAAACTTACGAAGGTTTTCACAAGTTTGTTCGTTTAAAAACCCCTCAGACGGAGATGATAATAAGTTCCTCAAAACGTCGTCTAGATTCCCCTTCAAGTCACTATATACAAAACCCTTTTTGCCTTTAGTTTTAGAACTAGAAGAACTAGGACTACACGTCGCTACCAGTTCAGCATCCACACCTCCAACTTCAAAATTCCCTCTCTCACCCTCGGGGCCATTTTCCTCTCTCCCTCGAATAGAACAGTCATGTAAATACGACAAATCCTGCACCATTTCGGACCACGCAGAATCAGCGAATTGAGAAATTGAGCTTCTGTCCGAAACACTGGACCCTTGTCCATATTGATCGCGGAGCTGGGACTTAGAAGATTCTTTTTTATTAAAAGGAATGAGAACTAGAAATTCGCCATGGTCAACGCGACACGCACTAATTTGACTCTGCGGTTTCAATTTAGTACCCTGAAACGAATAAGCGAACGAACTATCATCAGGTAAAGCGAAATAAAAGAAAAAAAAAAAATACACGGAGAGAGAGAGAGAAGTACATTGCCTTAAAAAAGAGGTGAAAATTGGGCGAAATGGATGCGGACGGAAAATTCAGCCTGAGTAGATGTTTGAGGTCCTCAATTGTTCGGTTGCCGGAAATGGCGACGGTCAGTGATTCTCCGGTTAGGGTTCTGATTCTGATTTCACCCTCACTCTCCTCCATTACGATGTCTCTCTCTCTCTCTCTCTCCAGCTTTTTCCTGGAAGCCATTTTACAGGCTTCTGAATTTGGCGGGGACGTTTCGCTCGCTTGCAACGTCAACTTGGCGTCAAAAGCAAGCGACCGTATGGGCAGTAGATTTTGTTTTTATTGGGCTTCTTTGTGTGAAAGCCCAATTTATTGGGCTTCGACTACCTATAGTTGGGCCTTCTAGTCGGTCGGGACTATTGTAAAAATTAGGGCTGATTATTTAAAACACATAATTTGATTTTTTTTTTTTTTTTTTTTGGTTCTGTTATAACTTCTTTTTGTGACCCGAATGATCAAATCCTATTTGTGTCATTTGAATAATCAGAATCCTTAGTTGCAAATATTATTTTTATTTCATAAAAGTTTGATTGAATTATAAATTCAGTATTTTTTTTCTATGATATATATTTAGTTCTTGAACTTTACAAAATTTTAATTACATTGTTGAAATTTGATGTTAATATCATTGATGATATTTAATAATGGAGCTTATCTTGTATGTATATTACATAAGTATTGTGTAAACATAATTATTTTCATTTCTTTTGTACTAAAAAAAAAAAGACTATGTTTCTTTCTTTCTCTTAAGTTATTAAAAGTTGGAGTTATGCATCTTTTATAGTATTAGGAGGATAAGATTAAAAAATTTACTATCTATAAAAGACATTACAAGTATCTTAGTGAGTCGTCAAACCGAGCATAACTCAATTGATTGAGACATATCTTCTCATCCAAAGGTCATGGGTTTAAATCTTCAACCCCACATGTTGAACAAAAAAAAAAGTATCTTAACAAGTCAATATTATACTAGTTGCTAAGGTTGGTAAGTTGAGAGTGTGTTAAATAATCCACCTCTAAAATTGAATTAAAAGTAGGTCAAAACACATTTTGTAATCTGAGTAACAATTAGTTCTTATTTATATTTTGGTCAAATATAACAAATTAACAATTATCTAATGAACTGAAAGGAGAAAAAAAAAACAATTAAGTATCCAACATAGTAAAAAATATTTTGTTATTGACTAGTTAAGTGACTCTTGCTTAGTTCAATAAAGATGAGTGTGAGGATCAAACATCTAGTCTTAAAAAAGACAACCAAAAGACTGCTAGATTCATTGAAGTCTAGTTTCTTGTTTATTAGATTATTCGTATAACAATTTGACATATCTGTTTTGTAGGGCAATTCAAGAGATTGATAAGGAAAAGCATGAGATTTTCGTCGTTTCTCTATGGGTTTTGTGGAATAAGCGAAATCAACTTGTCTTCAACCAAGAGCAAAATACGACTGAGGATCTTGTCCAACAAGCACTAACATACGCAAAAGAGTGAAAATGATCCAATTAGGATGAGCTTGCACTTCAAGCACGTTTCTGTACTGATGGATGAAGTCTGCAGCCACCAGAGTAACCATATTACAAGTTGAATTCAGATGTGGTGTTTTTGGAGGGAAGAACTGGATTTGGTGTCATCATCTGCAACACAAATGGCAAAGTTTTACCAATAGTTGAACAAACAACAACACTCTATGGCTCAGTTGAGCTTGCTAAAGCCATGACTAAGGGAATCAAGTTAGCACATAAAGTAGGGATTTAACCTCTTTTTGCTGAAATTGATTCTCGAGTGATATGGGATCTTATTCAAGGCAATGATTGGTTTGCAAATGAAACATAATTGATTGTCGATGAGATCAAAATAAAATTTCAAACTCGGGTTGTAAAAGACATTTCTTTTGTTAGACACAAGCATAATGAAACAACAAATGTATTATGAACTCATATTAAGAAATACTAGTTATTGAGGATCTAGTTGGATGAATTCTCATGAATCTCTCGAGCTATCGACACTAATACACGTGCCTTCACGAAGTTAAATCACTTTTGAGTTTTGGATTACAAGTAGTCATTAACTTCATTATAACAAAATAATAATATATATGAGAAACAAAATGTATGCAGAATTCTTTTTCCCTAACTTGTGGGAAAAGTTAAAAGACGACGGAAAATTTCAATTTTACGAAAATATGGAATTAAAATTTAAATAAACTATAGAGACTGACCATGCATCTTGATCTAGTCTTCGGCCACGTTAACTTGTGGCAGCTGAAAAACGAACCTACATTTACGCTAATTGAAAGTGACGATCCAGAAAATTTCAAGGACCTCGCGGGTTCAAATTTCTACCATTTCACCGATCTCTTGACTCTTGCAAACTTTAGTTGCAGACTTTGATTACTTTTCCTGATTTTAGCCGCAGAGTCAATCGAACTGTTTAGAAAGTTCTTTCCTCACTTCGAATCGATTGAATTTTCGAACAGAAATTTCCTCACGTAATTAACAGGGTACTCTGATTTTCCACAAGTTTGAATAATCTTCTGCGACTCAGATTTGCTATATAATCTTCCATTTTCGGAACAATGCAACCTGCAATTGATTTCGTACCGAAGCGGGGCAGACATGGCCGCTTCCAGCAAGATTCTGCTGATTTTCTTGGCGATTTTCGTAGCTGTTCGTTCAATCGAGGCGTTAAACCCTAATGTGACGCGTATCCAGTTCTATATGCACGATATTGTGAGTGGTCCGAACGCCACCGCGATTCAAGTCGCCGGCAGGCGGACGAACTACACTGGTTCGGATCCAATCGCCGCCATGTTCGGCTCCGTTTTCATGATAGATAACCCGCTCACGGCGACGCCGGAGCTGAACTCGTCGTTGATTGGGCGTGCTCAGGGCATTTATGCAATGTCGTCGCAGCAGAAGGAGTTCAGCCTTTTGATGACGCTAACCTTCGCGATCACCGGCGGACCGTACAACGGCAGCTCGTTCAGCGTGGTGGGGCGGAATCCGATCATGGACGAAGTCCGGGAAATGCCGGTCGTCGGAGGGGCGGGGGTTTTCCGGCTGGTTCGTGGGTATTGCTTAGCCAGGACATTCTCGTTCAGAGAAATGGATGCTGTGATAGGCTACAACGTTACATTGATTCACGATCTCCACAACTACTCCAATTGAGGACGATTCAAGATTCCATTATTTCCGACGAGTTTCATTACATATGTACTGAATAAATTTTCTTAGTCTAGGACATTTACATTCAAATTTCCCTATTACAAAGTGCATTCGATGAGCATCATTAACTTACTATAATTCATCGTATTAAATGAAACTGTTTCTATATAGGGCTGTGCAGTAAGTGAGGGTTTGGTCAATGGAGACCGTTAAAAATTTTATGGGCATTCAATGTGTGTTAGCTGCCTGCCATTTATGTGTTTGAGTTACGTCTCTGCTCTATAAGGCCTGTAATTTTGCAGGCCAACATTTAGTTTGATCTTTTTTAATCTTCTTGGAGATGGAGATTGGAGATTTCAATTTTTACGGTCCTCTAGACTTAACTTTCTTGATGCTCTCCAAGTGTTTGCGTATGCTTCAGCTCTGACATTGGCAAGGTCTTGTCTGAGATTTATCTGGTCTGATAGACAGGTGATGCTCATTTGAATGTTTTATTTTATGCAGGTGCAGATCGTTTGATCTGTGGATTTCTTAAATTTCACGATTGTTTATATATGTTATATATGCGTCCATAGTAATTTCAATGTCAATCACTCTGTCTCTCTCTCCCTCTCTCTGTGTCTTTGTTTGGCCGCTGGGAAAAGAAATGAGAAAGGGGAAAGAAAAAAAACTCATACACAGGCCGTTTCTTGTGAAAAATGACAGTTTTGATTCTTGTTAAATTTTAGGCTGTTTTGGTCATTCAATCAAGGGAGCTGGTTCTCTCAAAACAGCATTACGTAGAATTTGTGTTTGTTTTCCATGTTATAAGATCAATTATAAGATAGCTGATGTACGATTGTTTCATTTTCATCTAATCAACTTCCTTTATAGTGTTTCACAAATTCATTGACAGTTTCATAAGAATTGGAAGGATCAACCTTTGCAGAAACTACAGTTACCAACCAGGAAATTTAGTGATTCCTTCATCATTAGAGTATAGATGAGGAATGAATTTTCAGGTTTGGCAGTAGACAATATGCGAAAAATCCGAAGCATGGAGAAGAACAAATGGAAAGTTGATGATGTTGAGTCATTTAAGAGAAGAAATTATATGGTTCAAGAGAGTGATGATGGTCCCAGTGAATCAGAAGCAAGTGGTGATGGAATGAGTCGGTATTCTTCGAAGAGTTCAATCGACGACGAGTTGCCTGAGCTCGTTGGTTTCCTTCAAGAAACCAACTATGAATTTGTGAAAGACATTTGCATTGACGAAGCAGTAACTTCACGTGAAAAGTACTTCGAGGAGAATTATGACACAAAGCATGGTCATGACCCCTGCATGCTTAAATATAATATAGCAGAAAGCAACAGTGAATCAACTGAAGAGTCCGAGGACTTGGAGTCGTCAACTTCAAGTATTGAATCAACACAGATCCTTGAGAAAGGCTTCTTTAATAAAGTAAATGAGAAACAAAAGGTTCATTCTGATCCAATAGTTGAAATCCCTTCTGACGTTTCCAATAAGAAATCTGTGCCTAAATTATTTCTCGATAGAAAGGTGAGAAAAAACTTAGTTTACTTCTTGTTATCATTTTTTACTTGAAGACTTGATTTGATTGTCTGCAAACTTTTTAGGTTTCAGGTAAAAAGGCAATAGCTTCTACAAACTCTGTTGCCATATCATTGACTAAGATTCTTGATGGAAACAAACACAAAGGCAAGGCAGTTGCTGGAAGCAACATTGAACGTCAAAGCATTTTTCACAGCTCCGGTTTGTCACAAAGCACAACAGGCGGCAGCGGCTGGACAGCAGGTTGTCAACACTGTCATGAATGTGGAAGCACATCTACAGCCGACGACTACACACCGGAAGACCAAACAAGACTGTACAGAAGCCATGGTGGCTTTGTTTATCAGAGAGAAGATGGTTCCGCTGCACTTGATTCTGCTTTCAACTCAGTGACAAAGCCTTCATTGTCATCTTATTTGAGCAGTGTTTCACTTCGGTCGAATAGCAGCACGAACAGCTCGCATTCTTTTGCGTTTCCAATGTAATTTTGCTTCTCTTTTTCATTAGTTCTCTCTACCTCAATTGTTGAAATTGAAACATGTAGCTTATTATCTTGGCCTTCTTGAATTCACAGTCTATCGACCGAATGGAATGGAAGTCCAGAAAGAATGGTGAACACTGATCAGGTGCAAACGCGAAGGCGACAACTGTGGAGGCTATGTTTTCCCTGCTGTAATTTCTGAGCCTCTTATTGCCCAACTTGTCAGTGCTCTTCATTGTTATCACTCAGATTCATTATCATTTTGTATAAAATATGTAAAACTACAGTGCACCCAATAATTTAAGTCTAGAGGGGATAGTAAATTTAATATTTTTAATACATTTTGTCTTACTTGTGGCCTCGGATGTTAGCTTAGACTGTTACTATCAATATAAAAAAAAGGTCATTGTACGAGTTTGGACTCGACACTTACAACTCTGGAACTATATTAAATACTACCTAACCCAAAAACTTAAATTTATAGGCCAACAATGCTTCTCTTTAGTTAAAAGAAAGACCAAGTTTATATTTAGGTTTTGGATCTATTAGTGAGTTAACATAGCATCAAAAGTACTACAAGGCTTTGTAATTTTGGACCTTGTAAATTTAACTTTGTATTGGAGCCTAGACATGAAAAGGAGGGTGAAAGAGTAAATTGAAAACGTTAAACTTGTGGGTCTGATGCTAATATTTAACCCATGCCACAAACACAAAAAAAGTGGTCCAGTTCTTTATCCTTGGATACTCCTAGTAAACTACAGTTAACTTATGACACTCTGTCCCTCATACTTAATCCCTCATGGCTCAAATTTGTCATCTCAATGCTTTCTGACTTTTGTACAGAAAGAAAACAGAAGTTGAAATTAGGTGAGATGATAGCATTAGCAAGATAAGATCCTCCCCATTTCTAAAAGAGGACCATAATCAGGTTGCTGGAAGTTTCTAGAGCTCTGCTTATGCAAAGTTGATAGATAGCTCAGTCCAATGCCAACCCAACTTGGAAGACTTCAACTCAATGGTGCCCACTTTTGGTGTAAAAGTCTTGAAGCTGAGCATCTAATGATGCTACATTGGACCATATAATCTGCAGTGGAAACAACTATTGGCCCAAAAAAGAAAGGAAAATCTGTCCTGTTCTGGTAATATTTTCTTTTCAACTATTACATCCTCTCCATTGCCACCATGTTTTAGTTAAGTCTAAAGTCTAAACAACTAGTATAGGATGGCATCCGATTCGACAGAGTCGTCGAGCAGGCAGGGGCGGCTGGCTGATGGTTAGGACCACCATCAGCCACCACCATCTGCCAAGTCCCAATCGACGTTGCTCGGGCAATGACACGATGGATTGCCATCGGAGTCATGAATCTTCGATCTTTGTGTGAGGTCTTTCAGAAGGAAGATGAGGGCGAAGACATGAAAATGACCCTTCACAAGTCACGTCTTCACATGATCATGCAAACCAATTCCCATTGAAGGACCATTGCCGCAGAGTACCTTGTAATCCAATGTCCATCCCCACAAGCAACCACAGAGCAGGAACTTGGAAGTGGGGATTCTCAAACATTTTACTCATAAACAGTGAACTCAATTTGCTTTGTTAACAAGTTCTGGAATAAAAAAAGTGAGAGAGAAAGAGAGAAGTTAGGACCACAAATGGGCATGTGAAATTGAGTCAGCTGAGACAAAGGGGGGGTTTTGGTTAGCAATGTTAATCAAAGAGCAAGTGACAGATGGGCCTTTGGGGCAGAAGAAAGGCAAGCCTTATCAGCCTTTTCATTATCAATTAAATGCAAAGCTTACATGTGAGCTGTGAAGCTTGAATTCACAGCTCAAGGACCCATCTCTTTCAATTTTAATTATATATGTTTTTTTTTCCTCTTTTTATTTAAATTTTCAAGGGGGGATTTTTTTTTTCTTGGGGGATTAAGACGTTGAAAAATGTGGAGCATTGGGGGAGGCGTCGCATTGGAAAGAAGAAAATTCTCTGGGCAGTACGATATGTTAGGCAGAGTTGACAGAACTCATCTTCCATTTGTACCACTAACACCTCCTGCATGAAGTTTCCTCTTTCAATTTCTTCTTTCTTTTTTCTTTTAAAAACTTTAGAATGTGTATAATTTTTACTTTTTATTTCATTTTTTTTAGTTCAACGATATGTAGAGTAAAGATTAGAACTATCCTAAAATTGACTTAATTTCATTAAATTGTACTTTAAATTTTGATAAATATTTCAATTTTTATCTAAAATTTTTAAAAGTGTGCTATCTTACTTATGATAAAAATGATATTAGAGTTTTTTTTATATAAATTTGTAAGTTTTAACAAATTTGTAAGCTTTTTTTATATTATTTTTCATTTACATTAGTGTGTGAATTAGCAAAAATGGAATAAAAAGTAAAAATTGCAATATTTATTTAAGTTTAAGATTAGATTTGATAAATTGAAAGTTGGCATTTCTTATTTTCAATTCTGACCTCCATAGTTTGTCACGTCTTTAACATTTTGACAAATAGAGACTATCATCTATTTTATTTTATACAATTGGGGATTTGTCTATACACTTTCTTAAAGAAAATAAATATGACTTAATTATGTCAACCTCAACCTAGCTTAACTGGTTAAAGCATGCCTCTCCGACCAAAAGGTTAGTTTAAAAAAATGACTTAATTATCGAACTATACTCACGTTAATATTTATTTTATTTTACAATTGTTCAAAAAACTTTGCTGTATGTAATACTTTAATCTCTAACATTAATTATTCATCAACTTTAGCATATCAAAACTAGTGCAATGTCTTGACATGTCTTATGATTACATGCACATACAAATAGTTGAACTGACACCAACTTTCCCATGAAACCATCTCAACCCACAAATCCAACAGTTGAGTGAAATAAAATTTTAATATATATACATACACACTTATAAAGGTTAATTTGTAAAATTTCGAAGGTGAAAATGATTACAACATGATAATAGAGTTTGAAGAGATGAATGCAACCAACCATATAAAAGTTAAAGACATTATAAAAAGTTTGTAGTAATGGAAATCAATAAGATAGGGCAAGGCCATATGCGACAAACTATATAATGAAGTCACCACAATGTAGTTAGTTTCTATTAAACGTTGAATTTAGATTGACTTCTATTAAACGTTAAATTTAGATTCTAAAATTTTTATGTTCTATAATAATTACAATTTCTCTTTCATAAATCTAACATTATAAATTCGTCAACTACATTGTAGCGGTCTTCGTTTCTCACCAGCTATATACAGAGAATGGGAACGGGCAGAGCAAACTTCCATACTCTCGTCTGTTGGGGGCCACGTCAGCAAAGAGGTTCCACGTCAGCGTCACCTCACCAAATCCCCATAAATCCTCAGTACCAAATCCCAACCCCCCACCCCCACTCCCCAGCCTGAAAGACAGGACAAACCGACCCTCTTCTCACCCGTCACCTATCATCCAAACCCACGTGGCCCCTCTGGGCCCCACCTTACGTGGACTCATAATATCGCATGCTGACCCTGGGCCCCACCTCCTCAACCGACTCCGTACGTCACCCGTCTCCTTCTCCCANNNNGCCCCCACCCCCATCTTTTTTCTAATTATTCTTATTTTTTACTATATTCCAAGCCAAAATTTAATTTTAGAAGAAGAAAATTACAGTAATGAATCCCAAATAAATCGTCAGTCCAATTTCGACAGTGAGAAAAAAGGATCTCCATCTCCAAAATCATCGCAAACAGAAACCCAAAAAAATAATATTTAATTTACGATACTATAGGAGGATTTACACAGAAAAGAAGATGACAGAAAAAGACGAAGATGGAAGAAACCGTCACATTTCATAATTTTCCCATTTCTCTCTCTTTTCTTTTTTCTATTTCGATTTTAGTTTTTTTTTTCCCTCGAGAGATATACATATATCTTTTTTTTTTTAATTTTATACTAAAATTAGAAAGAAAAAAAAATAAATAAAAAAAAAGGAGGTGGTGGGGTAAGAGATTCTCGACGGTCGTCCGGAGTGATTTACGGAAGGTATAGATTAGGATGGTCTTGATCGGTCCACTGATTTTGACTCCAGTATGCTTGATCGACGGCGTTGGGAAGATCAAAAAATACCTGATCGTGATGATCTCCGTTTGATTGCCAATCCAACGCTCCGAATCCAATGTTGCTTGATCTGCTGTTCTCAAGCGCTGATGGATCGACCTGGGCCGTCTGATCCATGTACCCGCCTCCCCCTGTCATCTCCTGGATCTTCAGTTCTTCATCGTTCACGTTCATCATTCTCTGTGCCTGCCACTGATTATTCGCCGCTTGATTCTGAAACTGATGATGATTTACAGTTGAGAACGGCGCCACGTCCGCCATGTTGCCGAATCCGAACGCCAATGTCTCGTTCGACGACGTGATCAGGCTCGTGAAGCTTCCGATTTCCGAGAAAATTCCGCAGTCCGCCGCCCCGGCCTCGAAATTGGGGTTTGTACTCGGAGCGGGGAACAATTTCGAATCCTGTACGCTCAATAGAGTCGATGCGGAATTCGAGGATGGAGCCGAGACTGCCTCCGTGGCCGTCGCAGTGGTCGTCGTGGTGGCGGTCAGGCTGGAGCTCTCGCTGCTCGAATGAGAGGTGGATTTGCGTTCACGAGGGGGAGGCGGAGGCGGCGCGTCGGAGGTGGACTTGGACTTGGAGGAGCGTTTGGTTTTCCGGCAGCCGCCTCCGACGGGGACGTTGCGGAGGACGCCACCTTTGGTCCAGTATCTCCGGCAGCTCTTGCAGAAGTGACGCGGCTGAGAGAGATTATAGTTATTGTAATAACAGAACTTTGTGTTGAGAGAATCGCACCTCGGGCACTTCAAGGCCTGGTGATTCTGGTGGTGGTGGAGGTGCGGCCTCAGGCGCCGATCTCCGCCGCCGCCGCCGAACAAGCGACTTCCTCCGGCGATCGAGTGTATGTCTTGCATTTTCCAGACCCAAAACAAAAACGAAAACGAAAACGAAAACGAAACGACGCAACACTATTAAAATGAATCCCCCTTTTCCACTAACTCGGAAATGGATTTTTCCGGGGAAATTGATCACATTAGGGGAAACCGAGAAGAAATTTGAAGATGAGAAAAGGGAATTTTTGGGATGGGTTTAAAATTGTTCTTGAGATTTTATTTTTTTTCCTTCTTCTTCGTGGGAGTGTTGGATGGGCTGATGATGATAAAGAAATTTGGGGAAGTGTGTGATATAACAGAGGGAGTCTCTGAATCTCAGCTTCTAAACACTGACAAATATCCCCTGCACAGCTTCAAATGTCTAATATTTTTCTACTAAAATATCAATTTACCAAATTATCCCTCATGTGCAGACGAATCTTCTCCCCGTCCTCTCAATTTACCAGACTACCCCTCTTCTTATCGAAGAATACGGAATGGGGACGGCGGGGGTTTGGAGGAACCATTGCCGCGAGTTCTGCTCTTAGATATGCGTTTAAGTTTGAGTGGTGGGTTTAGAAAGTTTGAAGGAAAATTGCATCGAGGAAAGAGAATTTTATAATTTGCAATATATAGATTCTATAAACATTTAAAGGGTTATGTTATAACAAATTTTTATATATTAAGTATCATTATTGTCAATGTCAAAATCTGAATCAACTGTAAATTTATTTGAATTAGAAAATTGAGAGAACAGTGTTTGCAAAATAAAGAAGAATTGTGCACTTGTGTGGTAAATCACACGCGTTTAAGTTAGGATTGAGTTCGTGAATAGCTTAGGTCGAAAATGGGGTTCAGTTGCGTATTGTGTATAGGAGACATCTCCTCTTTATTTGTGGAATAGTTTGACCTAGAATTTCTCATAGATGGCTAGGAAATCTATCATCATTAGGCTCACGTGTTACGTCAAGAATCTACTGAACTAGTCGAGAGGTTGACCTCGAGAGATGCGAGCAAATCTGTCGAGCCTGAAGCTACTCAGCCACTTGCCCAAGCACCCCATGGGGTGCCTTCCTCATGTGGAGGGTGCTCGGCCTTGAACCGATCCACGTGACTTGGCCCACTTGAGCCTTATGCTTTGGGCCGAGTTGTACTCACCCCACTTAGAATTCTCGGTCTCCTCTCCTTTGTCCTTTCTATGTAGTCTGTCTGATGATCTTCTTTGGTCTTTGTAATGGACAACGCCATGGAGTTTCACATCTATTTGAGAGTTGATATTTTCTCCCATAACACAACTATAAAAATAGTTGAAATAATATGTCTATTTTAATCATTATAACTAAACTACAACAATTCAGTATTAATTTACTAAGACACAATAACATTTCTTGTTCATATTAAAGTTAAAATTTACCCAACATTGATTTATTTCATATTACAATGAATTGTTTTAAAATTTTCAACAATCCCATGCTAAGTCATAACAATTGGATGTTAGATTTGAAATTTGACTCTCTCCAAACCCTAATAACGGTGGAATGCAAATTCAAAATATTACTTTCAAATTTGATTGCGATGCATCTATGGGGATAGAATTTCAAACTCCATTTCTCTCAAAAGCCCTCAAATACAATTTTGGGAGGCGCAGGGGTAAAAAGGGAAATGGAGATAGGGCTAGTTGCGAGAAGAGAGGACCGTACGGTCAGAGAGAGAGTAGATGAAGCGGTGGATGGAGGACACGTGGACGGGCGACAGGAGTAGGTCCTTGTCGACCACACAATTGGGTTGTCGACTTGTCGGCCACACTAATTTATCTGCAAGGCTCGATCACAAATGGACCACGCGATGCCACGTTTCAAACATTCATTGGCTGACGAGCTTAAACATGATTATCTAATTCTAAGTGTACAGTATTATGGTGCGAGCGGAAGGAACCTTATCAGGATCAATAGTAAAATCAATATTCCATACATCATAATATTAGATGATGGCCTATGGGTGTGCATATTTCCCATCAATATTCTATATTTTCACTATGCATAAAGTTTTCGATTTGTACATCTACAACTTCCCCCCACATTCTCATTTTTATTCCCTCCTAAATTAGCTTTAATCCCTATTCTCGTTTTCTATCTTTTGATTAAATACTTACCCGACGCTATTTTTAGTGCTTCATAATAAGTGATTATAAAAATTCAATGTGATAGTGAGTTATTGATGAATGTGATATACACTCTATGATATATAATTGTTTATTTCTAATGATGTGACGGTCGAGAACTTGGTTTAGATTTTCGTACGTTGAAAATTTCAAACAACCTAGAGTTTATATGTTTTTTTTAGCACAACTAACCAATATCCATTATATTTTTATTATTGATCTTTTCCTTTTTTTTTTTTTTTTAGTTCAACAATATGTGAAGTAGAGATTCGAACCCACAACCTTTTGATTAGGAAAATATGTCTTAATCAGTTGAACTATGTTCAGGTTACGATTACTGATCATTTTGGAATGCAATGCATTATGTTTTCTTTTATAAATTTATTACTTTTTTCTAATGTCAACTTAATAAAAAATCACCAGCTTGAGTATAGCTTGACTGGTTAATACATATGTCTCCAATCAAAAAGTCGTGAGTTCGAATCTATCTCACATGTTTAAAAAAAAAAAGTCATAAACCAATAGGTTAGATATCAATAAATTTTGTCAAAGAAATCAAACAACATATATAAAAGTTTACAAGTATGTAAATTAAATTAAAATTTTAAAGAGAATATAAGGGTTAAAAATGTAATTTACAACAGGAAAGTAAGAGTAGTTGAGTTTTTTAATTATTATTATTATTTTTTAGTTCAACCATCTAAAGTTAGGAGAATTCTTAAGACATATTTTTAACTAATGAAACTATGCTCGATTTGTCAGTAAAAATAGTTAGAGTTGAAATCCGTGTAATATAATGCATTGAGAAGGTAAATTTAAAATGTACATAGATTTGAATAATAATTAATATATAATCAAATCCTCGCGAAGGCCAAATAATCATAGTGATTAGTGCACCCACGATCCGTCACCTTCCTTCCTCGAACTTGAAATATATGCAATTAATGCGCCCACCAAATTCTCTCAAGTGCCTTTTTGCCTAACTACTTAAATTACAATTATCCACCAAATTCATCATCATATTTATTTTTTATTATATGATTCAAATTCAAGGACCCCAATGTGTTATTATTAATTTAGTGGGCTTCCATGTTCAACCCCTTAACCTCTCCCTAATCAACTTTCCATGTGTTTGCATCAAATCACAACATATATATTCTTAAATAAAATCATTGATTTCATTTTTTTTTTCCATAGCTATCAATATGTATAGTAGATTACGAATATTAATATAGTTATCAATAAAGTAAATTAGATGTTCTTTAAATATGTAATAAATTAGATGATCGAATCAATTTATATATATATTTTTTGCTTTAATGCTCAAAAATGAGAATATTTTTAGAATAAATGAAAAAGACATCATTGTATCATCATGTAATGATAAATTCACCCTCAATTAATTTTTAAATGGTTGCTTTCTATACTTTTAACAAATTGATGGCATGATATCTTAAATGAGTACCACATGATCATCTTCTTTTTGTATAACATACCCATACAATTTAATGTCTATTACAAATACGACGCGTCCTATAGTGTGGAAAAGAGACGTGCAAAAAAAATCCATTTCCTAATAATAAATAGTAAAACAAAGGGGTAGGTTCAATTTATTATAAAGTTTGGTTGGATCCCAAATTCTAGGTTTTTGGTTTCCTATGTTTTTTTTTTATATAAAACTCTTAAAATTTCACTCTTGTTTTCTTCAAAAACAAAAACAAAAACAAAAAACAAAAAAAATGTAATAATTCCTATTTACGGTGCACTGACTTCTTAGCCCTTGAAGTGAAATGCAATAAAACAGAAGAAAAATTCATAAACCGATTTGTGTAGGATCTACACGTACGAGAAATCACTACATGTTTTTGATACAAACTCATATATTTTTGCCACACATATATAATATTCAGAAGTCGATCTTCTATTTTCTCTTGATCCAGCCCAATCAGCATC
>JAOANK020000022.1:10663190-10673487 GCA_026257165.2 Telfairia occidentalis | reverse complement strand
GCAAAATTAATGATGATTACAAAAATAACCTTGGAGAGAGAGATGAGGTGTGTAAAACAATTAATAAATATGGAGTGAGCTATGGGCCCCACGAAATAGAAAATGAGAATTAGATTGATCATCTTTTTGGAACGAATGAGATTGCTCATTTTTTGGAAGAGTGATTCCCAAATTTGAGGTGGGTCCCACGTTTGATTCTCATTCCTTACTTTTGATAAATACTATCAAACTGTTCTCATTCATTGATTCCGATTGAAGGGAAATAAACGAGACCTAAAGAAATAACTTTGCAATATTTATATAAAATTAAAAAAAACAACTAAATAAAATGAAAGTTATATAAGGTATTAGATAACTAAATCAAACATAGCTCAATTAGTTAAAAAACATATCTTATTCACGAAAATGTCATGAATTCGAATCTTCCAACTCAACGTGTTTTTTAACTAAAAAAATAAAATAAAAAATATAAGGTATTGGATAATGTTATTTGCCCCAAGATGAATACGTGGAGCATGGTAAAAAACGCAGAGCAGCGTGAAAGCGTGTGCCTTTCCTCACCGGATTTTGTTCTTCCTCTAATTCTCTCATCCCCTCGGCCTTGACGACGAGCGGGGGAGCGAAGAAGCACAGAGAAAGCGCGAAGTGAGATTCAACGTTCAGTTCAGCAATGGATTTTTGGCACAAAGCTCGAAGTTTCGCCGAAGAAGCCGCAAAGCGCTCGCAGGAGCTGACTCTGGAAGCTGCCAGGCGTTCTCAAGAGCTCACGATCGGATCCTCTAGATTGTCCGACATCGTTTCCGAGACTGCTAAACGATCCAAGGAATTCGCCACCAAAGCCTCGAAGCGAGCCGATCAAATTAAAGCGGAAGCTGTTAAGCGCGCCGATCTTATCAAGCACTTGGTCGAGGGGACTCCGCCGTCTGTCGGGAAGGCTTCCGATGAAGAGACGCGGGAAGAGGATTTGCAGAGGTTTGGGATAAACGAAGAGCTGAGGGACTTCGTCAAAGGGATCACTATGAGTACATTTCAGGATTTTCCACTCGAAGGTAATCGTTCGATTGTCTTAAATTCTCTGTCCTCATGGCTGGCTTCTTGAAACATTGAGGTACATAGAACTGGGAATCAGTGGAGGGATTGATTGGAGGTAACGTAGGGGAAGAAAAAAGAAATGTGGACGATGATTATCAAGCATTTAAGCATTGAGTGAAGATTGTTAAGCTTAACGGAGTTGATGGATATTCAAGGTTAAATTTCGTTAGGAGGATCCATTGAATATTAAGAACTACCTTAATTGGTCTGAACCAGCTCAATTTATTAATTTTTTGAACATAAAATCCTCAAGCTCTTTGCATCCACGTACTTAAACCGAGTCTTTACAATATCAGAATCACATGCCGCCTCAAAGTTTATTTAAAGCCATAAGCGGGAGCTGACAGTAGTGTTCTCAAAGAAGGAAAAAGAAAAGAAAACGAACAAGGTTGTGTCGATGCACCTTCTTGTTACTTCTAAAATATCGATCATTGCCATGTTCTGGAATCTTTGCAATGTAATACGTTGAAGTGCATTTAACAAGTTTCATTTGGAGCTTCATGCTTAGTACCCTAGCAATTATTTGAGGATAACGAGGGAATGGACATTCCATTTGAATTGAGTTAGAAAATCGTCCATTAATTAATTGCAGAGCTTCATTCAAGATCAAGCCAATATACTTTGAAGTGTTAAACAAATTAAATTCCCATTTGCTCACTTACATGAGCATTTTAGATTGGGTTTCACTCTAGTTTGTGTAGAAATTTGGTTGGAGAAAGTATATCCGGAGCAGGAATTGATACCGTTTCCCCAGAGTTTGTTAACTTCAACCCCATTAGAAATCTTTCCACTGTTTATTTTAAGTCTAGCATTATTTTGAGATGTTGTTATGACGTGTTGAATTATTACTTCAGGATCTTAAACAGTTTCCCTCCTGCTTTCTATCTTTCTAACGGTGGCAAACATATTATGATTATTTATTTCTCTCCCACCAAGACATTATTATTTCTAAAACTGGTTCATTTCCTTTTGTGTAGATGATTCACAAATGTCCAGTGTCCCCACAGTCTCAAATGTTAGTCAGGATCTAACTGAGTGGCAGGCAGAGCATGCAAGTCTTGTGCTTTCAACTGTCGAGGTACTATTATTAATAAACCTGGCATCAGCGAAGATGAATGTAGAATTCTCTATCAAATGTGGAGGGGCGTTGATTTGTCTGTTTATTGTGATTTTGGCACTATATGAGATATAAATTAAGAGATGTGCAGGCATGCCATGTGGATGGACGTGAGAAAATCAATCTATAGTTTCCTTGTTTTCTCAAAAGCATGCTTTGTCACTAATGTATATGCCTTTTACCTTCATTTTAATTTCATTTGTGGCAGGAAATTTCTAAGTTACGTTATGAATTGTGTCCACGCATTATGAAAGAGAGAAAATTCTGGAGGATTTACTTTATGTTGGTGAACAGGCATATTGCACCGTAAGTTTAAGTCTTGTGTTCAAGCCTTCACTCTGGCTTTGTATTTTGAATTTTGATTGCAAAATCATCACAGCTTCTAGATTTGTATTGCTTGTCAACTGACTCGAGGGCACATATTCATAAACCATAACTAAGTATACAATGGGGAGTGGGAAATGCAAAAAAAGGCTAGATGTATGTATTCAAGACCTTAAGAATGAAAGTTATTAGATTGAAGTACTAAAACTTTGAATTTTGGTTGCTAAGAGTTAGTTTCTTTTCTGGTTGGATACTGGAGTGGGTACTTTTTTGCATCGGGTTGCTGTTATAAACTTACTAGGACTAAGTATGATATGGGAACAGGTAACTCAAGGAGAACTTTAGTTTTGACAATTCTTAGCTACTATGCTGAGTTGTAAAGAAAGCTTTTATGCTCATGTACATTCTGTATCCCAGTCTCATTAAAGGCCCAGAACCCTAAACGACTAATCCATAAATTAAAAAACAAACAGATATTTCAAGCCTAAATTGCATTTAACAAGTGACCTGTTGCTAGTGGGCTAAGGAAGCAGACTACAAAGAATGGGCTTGCGCTGAGACTTTATTTCTTATCAAAAACAACCATATGGTCATCGGAATGGCAGCTTCCATCTTTTTATAGTCTCAAATCTGAATCGTTTCACTCTCTAGTGAATTTCATGTACGATATTTTACTGATCGACTGCAGAAAAATTCTCTACATGAATATTACTGTGGAATATTTCTTGACAACTCATTTTTAGTTTTGCCCGATGTCTTTCATTACTGAGTTCTGTAATGACTAAGTTGATGATACAAGAACATGCAATGGAGTACACTTAGCTTCTTACCAATTTGTCAATTCTTGGTTTGTGTCATGATCTTCAAAGCTTAATTTTCTTCAAGAACTTCTTTAACGAAATATCAAATTTTTCTTGGTCTGTATTCTCTTACTCTTTCAGCTATGAGAAACAGTACATGGAGGATGTCATGCTGAAATCAGCTAAACAAGCTGAAGATGGAAAGATGGAGCCTGTACAAGTTGAAATAACATCTACATCTCAGGAGAAAAAAAATGCACCAACCTCCTCATCAAGTGATCAAGACTTGGATGTATTTCTTCTTGGGGATCTTGGAGACAGTGATGAAGGTCAAGGTACGGTGCCACAATTTATGATATCTCTTCTGTGCTAACGTCTTCTGAAAAAAAAAACATGCCTCTAGAAAATCTTTAAACAAAGATCTGTCTTTTTGATGTTATTGATTTTTTCCATTCAAGTTTGTTAACGATACCACAGTAACAAATTAACTTTAACGTTTAAAAAAAAACTGTTGTTGTCAAGAGGCTGAATTGGAAAGTGGCATAGATCTTATTGAGTCCTACTGAAGCTTTGCACGAGGCAGAACAAAAAATTGCTTACTTCATTATACAAAAGGAAGACACTGTAGGCATGTGAGGCTTTGGCTTGAAAAAAGGCGATTTGATGGAGTTCCTATCATTTGTCACTTCCATGGCTTCAAACATTATTTCCCCAATTATTGGCAATTGGCATAGCATATGCATAGTCAATTTATATAATTGTTTATTCATTATCACTGTTGATGTTCTTTTGTCATTTGAGGTTGGTGCCACTGATCTTCTTCCTGGTTTTTCAGATGATGGAGATGAGGACTTTGATGATGATTTTGACAAAATGGTTGACAGTTCGGTAAGTAGAATTTATCATGGGCTTACCCTCCCCGTTTTCACGTTTGACTACCCTGTTTTACCTGGCACCCCAAGATTTTCATTGAAGTCTCTTGTGAATTTTGTGTTACTATGCCCCATTGTGCTCTGTTTCTGTGGTCGCTAATTGGATTTAGGAACCCCTAGCAGAGATTTTGGTCATATAATTTGTCTGAATTTTGAGAAATGTTATGACGGTTATTGTGCTCTTATTGCAACTGTTCATGATTAGAGAACAAATGCTCTTAAGAACACTTGAATGATTCTTCCTGAGGCCTATTATAGAAACAATTCAACACAACTTTCAAACAAAATCCATCATCTGGACAAGTTCTTTGAAACAGAATTTTATTTTTAAAAATCAATAACAGTTTTTTGAAATTATTCCTAATCAATACCTAGGTGCTTAGCTGGGGAGAGCCTTGTACTCCAGTTCCAAACTTGTTACTTCAGTTTCATGCGTTACTGTAATTTACCAGTGCTGGAGATTAGAATCTGAAAATGTTCATTTGCTCTTCTTGTTATCAAGTATTGTGTACCCATTATTTGTATTGAATTTTGTCTTAAACCCATAGGATGAAGAGAAAGACAAAGTATAGAAGATAGTATACTTTTCTTCATAACAATTCATTGCGTCAAGTCCTCTTCTATGTTCCTGTCTGTGGGGGTCGCCAAGTCATATCACTCCACTAAATACCAAACAAGTGTTCTGTATTAAAAAAACAAAGTTATATTCTTAAAGAAACAATGACAGCCCTATGCAAAAAGCTCTCTGAAGACTCCATCAAGCCCAAATTGTTCATTGTCCGACTATCTTATGTCCTCGACCTGCTAATGACAGTTTTTTAACACAATATCCAAATAACACCCGAATTCTTAGATTCATAGCACTAAATCTCGGTTTCCAATCTTGTAACTTCACTTTCATGTGCTACTGTATTTTCTGCTGGGGCTGGAATTCAAAATCTGAAGATTATTTCTTACTCTTTTTTATCGTGTACCTCCTATTTCGTATTGAAATTTGTCTCGAACCTACAGGATGACGAGAAAGACAAATTGTAGGAGACAGCAGCAGGAGGTGTTTTCACATTGAATCATTGATTCCCATCCATTTGAAGTCCTCTGTTCCATCCTTGGTGGTGGGGTTCGGTTGCCTAAATGATGATCCAATAAAACCCAAGTCATATCACTCCACTAGAGCAGCCCATTCATCTGTACCTGTGCGACCTCTTGGAAAAAGAGCATCTTTATTTTCATTCTTTCATTCTATGTACAAAAATCTTGTATACTTCAAACTTCTAGGTTTCTACATCTTTTGGGTTGAATGTACTCCATTTTGTACAACGCCGTGCCCTTCAATTACTGTCATTTTTGTCCATATAGCCCACTCAAGGTATCTATAAAACTATTATGGGTTGGCCTAGTGATCGTTATAGTGCCAATGAAAAATGTAAGGGGTTTATATGGAATGAGTTTAAACCGTGTGACTCTTTACTTACTAAATTCTACGAGTTTTCTTAATAACTAAATATGGTAGGAATAGATTAGTCGTGACGCATGCAAGTTGATCTAAATACTCTCAAATTTCAAACAAAAAGAGAAAAACTTAAAAACTAAACTGATGGGTTTAGACCAATTAAATCTCTCTCTTTAAGTTCTTTGTTTTGCTGTCATGTTTAATTGGCTCTAGACTTAAAAATTGATTTAAAACTCAATCTCTTTAACTCGCAATAGGTTGAGGAAATTTAATTATTTTTTCAATACATCCTAACAATGTTGAGTTGAAAGTATACAGGACTGGAATACAAATCCATTTGTTGTTGTATGTGATACAAGGCCTCAGTTTTAATCACCTAATTTGTTTTTTTTTTTTTTTCTCAGCATTCAAATGGAAAAGGGAGGTTCTTAAAGTTTGGTTTCTATCTGGATAACAATGCAGAATTACTTGGAGATGGTAACTCTGACAGAGTTGGAATCTAAATTTCAATGTAAGCAAACATCTCATCTCTTTTTTAGTTGTGCTCAACTACATTACTCATTCCCATTCAAGTGCACTTTGGAGCAATAATGATTATATTGGCAAATGGAGTACTCATGAGATTTCAAGATTCTAATAGAAGTGATTCAGAAAATAGGCTGAACTATCAGCATGGCACTATGACTATGACTATGGAAAGCACTAGCCTCACTCATTTTTTTAGACCATTAGTTTATTTTTGGGAGTGCTTTGGCTATGGTCAAAAGCACTTGTGTTGTTAAATAACACTTCTATATGGGTCATTGTAAATTGTATGGGACTTCAAGGGAACGATTCAAACCATGATGACCACCTACCTTTGATTTATATTTTACGAATTTTCTTGACAACCAAGTGTAGTAGGATTAGACAGCTGTCCCATGAATATTCACGGATATAAAATTAAAATAACACTTTTATAAAATCATCATATTTGAGAGTAACATTAAAAGTACATTTGAAAAAGGTCAAAAGCACTTATAGAGTACTTTTAGCTTAAGTAGTTGAATTAAAAGCACTTCAAAAACACGGTTAAAAGTATAAAGTTGGGTACCAAAGTAATTTATTGGAAAACACATATTCTAGAAGAACTCTCAAACACTTCCTTGATATAAACTACGATAACATAAAATCATTATGTATTGTTGTAGCATTAAAAATTTTCGATAACAACTCTTTGGAAACTACCCTCGAGTCCAAGGTAGGTGGATAGTGAGACTTGATGAAGCTTCTAGAGCCCAAATATATTTTAGGGCTACAAATAATCTCATCCAGTCATTTTTTCCTCCATGAGTGCCCAATTCCTAAGCCTATGGCATTGGACAAGGACCATCCAACCACTGAAAATTTTCTATGCACCTACTCCAAGGCCAAACACAGTGTATTCAATTTGTGACAACTTATCCACCTAGTTCTTGCCTGTTTGCTACATTATCTATTTCAATAATTGTCTATTGGGATACTGAATCCCTTTTAGGGCACTCTCTTTATTCTCTTTTTAGGGACATAAGAAACCTCTAACAAAATTTGTATTAACTTAACAGTTAATTGATTCCTTTATTTAAACCATATGCTTCAATATCATCTAAAGTTAGGATATTTCTTTGATATAAATTTATTTAAATCTTAAGGTTGTGTTTGCTGACATGATAATAAACTGTCATTCTAAGTTAGAGATCTTTTTTTTTTCTTCCATAAATTGGATATTAAGATTAATTAACATGTTATTTTCTAAAAGATGAAATAAAATTTTCAACTTCAATTTTGAAATCCTTCATCTCTTATTATCCCATCTCAAACTATGCCCACCATAGAGATGATTTGTATTTGCAACATGTTTTTCAGTTCCTTATTAAATAGTAGTTGAAGATGTGACTGGTCTGTTACAATTTTTTATCTTTTTTTTTTCTTTAAGGGTTCTTTTTTTTATCTTCAAAGTTTCGTTTTTTTATAGTGATTTTACACAAAGCTTTGTAAGGAAAAAAAAAAGATATATTTTTCCCTCTTAGAAATAGCTGCCCATCGTTTTTTTTTTCCCCATAAAAGTCATAGAATTTAATGATATTTGGTTAATTTATAAATTTTGTTTACTAACTTTATAGCCTTTAAATTAAATAGGTATACAGAAAATAAAAAATATAATTTGACAGTTAAAGAGACTAAAATATCATATTCAAACCCTAAAATTATTCATATTTGATGATCGGAGAACGCCATTGGGCAATTTACGCAAAAATTTCTTTAGATTATTAATAAGTGACCATCTCTTTCACAAATTTGGGTTTTCGTAAAATAAAATTTCCCCAAAATTTTAAATAATCTTTATATTTAAGCCACCATTGTGGAATAGTTAGTCAACCCTTAGCCTGAAACTTCAAGGATGGCTATTATTGAAGATGTCAACCCCTCTTGGTTTTTTTTTGTTTTTAAGTAATTGATTACTAATTATTCACATAATGCCACTAATGCCACTAATTATTTTTTCCAAACTTATATTATTTGAGTTGCGTCATACATTAAATAAACTTCATACTTAAGTTTATAAATAGAATAATCATAATGTTTAAGAATTAGCATAATAGAGCATATGCTCAAGTTTTTCTTTTTCATTTTTTGAAATAAAAGAGGCTAATTTTTATTGACCATTAGCTGCTTACAAAATAAATAAGACGTTTTGGCAAGGGTATAAGAATAAAATAAGTTAAAACAAAAGGGTCACTTTAATAGTTTTTTTTTTTTTAAAATTTTTTTTTAAAAAAATATGGTGAAATGGTGAGTATTAGTAAGTTTATGAGTTTAGAAAGAAATACGTCTTTAATCTTAAAAAAACAAGAAGTCGTATATGGCAACATATTAAAAGAAAATGAGAAACAATAATTTTTAAACTTTTATTTAATTTTTTTTTTATTGATTGTTATTCTTTCGGAGGTTTGAATCCATATCCCAAGTTGTTGAACTTTAAATAAATAATCCTCAACAAATTTTGATGTCTAATTATTTCAAATTTTTACAATTTAAGATGACATTTTGTCAATTATTATTTCAATGCTTTTTTTAAATTGACGGATGGCTTACCAATGAATAATTATATACCTATCAAAATCATGTACTATAATTTAATTAAAAAAGTAATGTAGCTTGGATGAATAACTTTAAATAAAATATTCAATATTCAAAACATGAGTATTCTTAATTTTTTTTTAATAACTACTTAAACATATCGTATATTGATCGTCCATAAAATTTCTTGTTTATGACGTTATTCTCTGAATTATCTCTTTCATTCAATTAGTCATCTTACATAATTTAGAATAGCATACACAAATCATCATATTAGAAAAAAAAAATTATATAATTTGTTGTATTATTTAAGCTAATCAAGATATGAATTAGTAGAAGGAATGAGATGGAATATAAAAATGTGCATAATGTTTTGACAATAATTAAAGTAAAGATTAAATTAATTATTTTCATTTTCATGAGTAAAAAATAAAAAAACTTCATCATTTCATCAAGAACTTGAAATTGCAATTGGCATTTGAACTTTAATTTCTTCTCAATCAGATGATGCCTACTGAACAATTTTCCACCATCCAAGTCTTCTTCATAAGAGTCTTCTTCTGTGTGAGTTCATTTTTGCAAAAAGCAATAATAAATAAATAAATATATATAAAAATGAAGATCATATCCATTAAAATCAAAAGTCTTCTCTAATATTATATTCCATTTGAAATGATCAAAGTCTAAAATGGAATTGTTATGGACTTTTAATTAATTATTAAAAACTTCAATTTTGATTTATTCCACAATTTGCTGCAAAACCATGAGTACAAGTGGGATTATTCATGGGCAATTACATATTGTTAGTTTAAAATTTGGATCAACAACATTGGTAAATTTTGATAGGATTATCTGCAAACGTCATAGATTATAAATTATATAAAAATAAGTAAATAAATAAATAAACCTTAATTTCTCAATTAATTTTCATCAACTCTGTGGAAAAATATTCAAGTTTATTTTAAAAAATGACATGCGCGCATATTTTATATTTAAATGACGAAAATATGGACAAAAAATCAATTTCATTGACAATCATAAATTAGACCATTCAGCTTTAAATTTTATTTATGAAAAAATAATAATTAGAATTTTGAAATTTTTAAACAATCCAACTCGAATTATATAATATCTCTTTTAAGGGTTTAAATTATATAATATCAATTTCTTCCTTTATCAAGTTTTTTCAACATTTTAAATTAATTCGTCCTCCTCTAAGGCTTAGTTCGGAATTGCTATAGCTTTTAAAATAATTACTGATAAATGTGCTTTTAGAAAATCAGCTTTAATATGAAGTAAATTAGTGTTTGGTAAATTTAAATTTTAAATCTAAAAAAGTAGGTTATAACGTTTAATAAATTAATATTGAATTGTTATGATTTATAATAATGACAAAAGTAGACATATTATTTTAATTATTTTTTTATATTTAATATCTAAATTTATTATAAGATAATTATTTAAAAATTTACATGATTTAAAT
>JAOANK020000022.1:10614238-10626983 GCA_026257165.2 Telfairia occidentalis | reverse complement strand
TATATAATTTTTCCGTTAACATTTACTTTTAATTCTTTTTCATCGTCCCATAATTTGTCAAACTAAGTATATTTCAATTAATTATATTTGTTCAACAACCTTAGAGAATATACTTTATACGATGGATTCAACGACTATAAAGAAGATAATTTACGTCTTATCTATTACATTATATTAGAATTACCAATCAAAATTGTCTTCAATATTTGTTTTGTACAAAGATTTCTGCTTCGACCAGAGAAATATGTCTAATATGTATTAACCAATTGAACTATACTTAATTTAGCTCTATTTATACATTTCCCCCCTTGTTTCAGGCTCTAGGTATAAGAGCTTTATTTATTATTTTTTTATGTTGAGAAAATTGAATGGATAGGTTAGTTTTTAATCTTTTTTACAAATCAATAAATAAATTCCTCACTTTTTAAAGATTCATTCATCATTTTTTAACCTTAATAATAATCATTTTCTTATTATTAGAAAAAAAAAAACTTTTTTTTTAGTTCAATATATGGAACTAGAAATTCGAATCCATGACCTTTTGATCGGAGATATATGCTTTAACCAATTGAGCTACGCTCGATTTGGCTAGTAGAAAAAAAAAAACCTTTACCATTGCACAATATTTAATTTTGAGTTTAGTACATTTTTAATTAATTTTTAGCTGCTATTATATATATATCTCTATATATTTTATCTAAATCACGTTAAACTTGGCCTTGGCCAACCCTACTAAACATACCGTCATAAAAGCAACTGCCGCACTACGAGTCTACAAACATTTGTTGTAGTTGAGAAAAAGAGGAATTAAAACAATTTAAATGGGTTACCAAAAATCATCCGTACCGTCCTACGTCAATGATCAACCAACTACATTTGAGAGAAGGAAGGTTTTTTCTTCTTCATTCGTAAACATCATCCATTCTTCTTCACAGTATGTTTCCCATTTGAGAAGGTATGGCTTTCCATGGCGGATGTGGAACAGCTGCTTCTATGATCTTCAAAACCCTGCAAAGGGTCTGCAAACGACCGTGTACAAGGCCACCTACAGTATAGAAGCTCATCATCATCACAATTACAACAGAAACATATATGGAAGCCACAGTTGGACTATACTTGCTCGACTTTATAATCTCGTCGTCTACTGTCGTGTTCTCTTCGAAGATGTTTCCTGCAACAATGGTAGATATTTCCTTAAGAAAAAAAAGCCATCGTACTCGTATTCTGAAGTAAAGTTGGAGATGGAGATCTCAAGGTCAATGGTTTGATGAATTCTAATTCCATTGGGTTCTGTTCTGAGTTGCAGAAAGGAATCAAATAACTCAATGCCCAAGTGAATAGAATGATGGAATTTTGAGATGAGGTAAGTTTATTTGGGTGCAGAAGCAGATACAACTGCAAGCCTTGTATATATTTGGAGGCCATGCACAAGAAAGGATGGTAAAAAATAAGATCCAGAAATGGGAGAGGAGCATCAATAACTTTTTTTTTCAAATGAATTAACTTTATTTGGTCAGTAATATTGGGAAAGGAAAATCAGAAACAAGGTATGATCTCTAGAAAGAGTAACTATACATTAGACTGATCCACTGTAGACCAAACAGATAAAATATATAAGAAATGATTGTTGATACTAAGGTTTGGGTGGGTGTTATGTAATTGTATGAGAAGAGTTAATAGGAAAAATGAGGAGAGGGGAATAGGAATTAAACTAAAGTAATAAATGGCAAACCAATCATTTACAGACAACTTCATAAAATTTCAGAGGCAATTGAAAGTTATATGCCAATTATACCTACCTCCATAGAGGTTTTTCTTTGAAAAGTATTTGGCCATCAGCCGTTGAGCGTAGCCAGCTTCATATTTCTTGAACTTCTCAATGGAATTAAAATTATCAAAATCTCTGGAAAGAATTAAAAACATATCACGACACAGAGACTATCATTATCTGAAAGAGAACAAGTTCTCGTAATTATAGTTCTTGTAGTCAAGGGTCCAAAGGAGCCTATTGGCATGCGTTTAATACACAGAATGGGAAGCAAGCAAATATGAGTTCTTAAGCAAGAAGATACACAAATAATTGTCTCCCAGGAGGAGGCCGAGGCAGGTGAAGTTGCTCTAGAGATTAAAGAGAGCAGAGAGCCATGAGCATTGCAAAGAGTGACCCACCAATGCTCCGGTTATCAAAAAAAAAAGACATTCACCTAGCTCAAGACAACTTGGTTATTCACCTAGTCAAATCAATAACAGATAATAATACAATAAAACATTCTTCATCTGGGAGCTAACAAAGATAAACATGGTTATTCAATCATGCTGCTGACGGACTGTAACTAAGTTTTCAAGAGAGTCAAAAGAAAAAAAAGAAGAGATCAGATTAAACAACTTCCAGAGGTTGTTCTTGTTCATATCTTGGCTTCTGAGGTTAGGAAAGACAATTGCAATGATTTCAATTCAGTAGAGTATTAATAAGCTAGATGCCAAGTACTGTTATGAGTTCAAACCCTCACATTTCATGGACCAGCAACAGAAATTCCCAATCAGAATAATAACTAATCTGATAATGATGACTCACACACTTGAATGTCTAACCCGTCACCACTTATTTTGGGGGCATTCTATTTTATCCCCTTCAAACGAAATTCAATGTCTTCCTTGGAAAAGAAGGAAGTTAGTAAATCAAATATCTATCTCATTTTCCCACGGTATCATCTCAAAAATCAGCATTACAAATTGGGGAAAAAAACAAAACCTCTAAGGTTCCATTTGCAGTAATTTAATTTCTTTACGCTTGAGAATAACTGAATCTTTTGAATTTTGTCTTCCATTGATGATATCCATGAAAAACAGTTCTGACCAAAACTAGAGATAATACAAGCAACGAACTAGGGTTTTCTCTTTCCCTTTTATTACATCACTTTTTTTACACAATGGTTTAGAAAATTTAATTTTTGGATACATAAATTTGAAGCATGAAACTACTCCTCGATGGCGAACTCCTTTCGTCTTCTTCATTTTAAAAAGAAAAAAAAGCAGAGTACAACTCAACATTTGGCAATCTAAAACTTCATGTTCAATCTCGACTCGCAGAGATAATTATAGGACAGAAACGTCCATAATCTATAAATTTCACCGATCAACTATAAACACAAGTCAAACGAAAAATCATCCATAGATCGAGAAAGGAATTGCAGTTGAACTGTTGAGATATGGAAGCAGTACCAACTTCAACTTCAAAAGCATAGGAAACTTCAAATCAAACACAGAGAGGAAGAAAAAGAAAAAAAAGGTCATACTCAAATTGATCCGACAAATCGGGTTTCTTCTCCTCCGCACTAAAAAGTCCGTCATTATTGGTCGCAGCATCGGCCTTGAAAGTTGGGGAAAGCCTAGAAAGAATGAACACAAGAACCAGAAAAAGAACGGGAGAGAGAGAAGAAAGATGGAAGCGTACCAAGTGTTTGCGAGGGGAAGGTTGGGTAGCAGAATTCTGTGAATGAGACGCCGACGGAGGAGAGGCCGGAGCTGATGCAGACGACGGCATGCCGCTCCTCAAATTCTATCTTATCGATTATACCAACCGCGAACGATACAGAAAACTTCTTAAGCAAAGAGACGATGAGTTTCGATTGAAAGAATTGCTACTAATATTTCACGTGGGATTGTGAATGGAATGGGAATGGGATTCCAATTAATAAAATCACAGTACCTACCATAAAATTTTCTTCGTCAAACCTTATAAATATTTTTTTTAATACCATTTTTTTTTCATACTCTTCTCCCAGCATAGATTGATGGGTATAATTTTCCTTTCAATAACTGAGGAACCCATCGAAAAAAATTTGATTTTGCACTTCATTTTGTTGGGTTATGATTTTAAGTTAATAATCATTAGTTTTGACTCAAAACTTCAACTTAATAACATCTTAAAGAAAATAACTTTTTTCATAAGAGGGGGCAGTTTCCCAAATTCCTTTTCTGGGTACTGGTCTGAGAAGTTTGAAGAAAATTCAACAAATAGTTTCATGATCTTCCTACCAATAATCTCCACATGAACAAACCCCATTTTTGAAGTGATGAAATCGCCTGTTGTCTCTAATGACAATCTCCCTTTTAGCAGCTTTACTTATAAACTTGGCTGCATTGTGACAATCTCTACAAATTCTTAGATTTTTGCAGATCCTTAATGTAGTGCCTTCTTTAGTCTTCAAGAAGCCAAAAGAAATTGCAAGCTTTTCACTATGCCCCCTCAGCATCTTAATCTTTTCCATCTCTTCTAATTCATGAAGAACACAACTAGAATCAGGTGCGTAGCCCATTTCCACAATCTGTTTCTCCAATCTATTCCACACCTCCTGAATCTTGTCTGAATCTGGTATCGAGTTGTCGCCCGCTATAAAGCTATAAACTTTACCTTTAAGTTCAATCCAACTGCAGCCAGCATCTTTTTGAAGGCTGAGATCCTTCATTTTCTGTCGAACCATTCGCACACGATCCCATTTTTCTGCTGTTGCATATAAGTTAGAGAGTAAAACATAGTTGTCAGCCTTGTTTGCTTCCAGTTCTAACAACTTCTCAGCAATGCTCTCTCCCATTTCCAACTCACCATAAGTTCTACAAGAACTGAGCAAAGAGCTCCAGATTTTAGCATCTGGTTTTTCAGGCATCTCATTTATGAGGTTTAAAGCTTCTTTCAGTCGACCTGCTCTACCGAGCATGTCGACCACACAGGCATAGTGCTTGAGTTCTGGCTCTATTTTGTACAAACTCTGCATTTGAGCAAGATAATACAGCCCCTCTGAGACCAATCCAGCATGACAACATGCCTGCAGAACTCCTAAAAAAGTGAACCTGTCAGGCTTCTTTTCTGATCTTTGCATCTCTTCAAATAGGTCCATGGCCTTGGTACCATGTCCATGAACACCAAATCCTGAGATCATGACATTCCATGAAGCCACTTCTTTCTCGTTTAACCCATTAAAAACCAGTTCAGATTGTTCCAAACAGCCGCTTTTGGCATACATGTCGATGAGCGAACAAGCAACAAAATTGTCTTCTATAAGACAGTTTTTCAAGACAAAGCAATGAACTTCTTTTCCCAGATGCAGAGTTGATAGCTGTGAACAAGCCCCAAGGATGCTCACTGTGGTAATCTCATCAGGTTTGAGTTCTTCAGTAAGCATTTGACGAAAGAGAGAGAGCGCTTCATTAGGAAGTTCATTTTGTGAGTAACCAGAAAGCATTGTATTCCAACATACTACGTTTTTATCTTCCATCCTCTCAAAGCAAGTTCTGGCATAAAAAGGTTTAGAACAATGGATATAAAGTGATAGTAATGAGATGGCAACAAATGAATCCATCTCTAACCCATTTCTTAGCACAAATCCATGTATCTCTTTGCCATATTGTAGATGTCCTAAACGAGCACAAGCTAATAGTAGGCTGCAGATGCTAAAATAGTCGGGAAGGACGCCCGAACGTGTCATCTGAAAATAAAAATCTAAAGCTTTTCTTGGATCACCATTTTGGGCATATCCACCCATGAGTGCATTCCAAGAGCTAACTGACTTAGTATTCATTCCAGATAAGACATGCTCAGCAGAAATCAACGATCCACACTTTGCATAGGCTGCTATAAATGCATTGTTTATCAGTTCGTCGTATTGAAACCAATGCCTGAATGAATATCCATGAAGTTCCATCAAACTCAGCAGCTCTGATTTTCTCAAACAAGCAGGTAACAAGTTCAAAATGGTGACCTCATTTACTTCTATCATTTCTTCTTCCATCGACATCTTCCTCAACAGTTCAAATGTTTCATATATGAATCCTTCCCTAGAATATGCACCGATCATGGAATTCCAAGAAACTACACTTTTGTTCTCAGTTTTACAAAATACAGTTGCCGCTTGCGATACGTAACCACATTTCGAATACATGTCAATCAAAGCATTGCACACCATTGGTTCATGAACAAGCCCCAGTTTCACTGCCATCCCATGAACTACCATTCCCATATCTACATCTCCTTCTCCTGAACACACAGGCAATAGAGTTACCATTGTAGCAACATCCGGGATCATACCATCACCACCCTCCAAAAGACTCCTAAAGGCATCATAAGCTTCCAGCCCAAATCCATTCTCAGAAAACCCACAAATCAAGGAATTCCAAGAGATCATGTTTCGTTCAGGCATTTTATCAAACACCTTGTTGGCTTCGTCTACTAGACCACATTTCCCATACAGCGAAATCATTGCATTACCCACAAAAAAATCCAGGATCAAACCCATTTTTACAGCCATCCCGTGAACCGATTGCCCCAAATGAATATCACACTTCCCAGTACAGGCCTTAATCAAACAAGGTAATGTAAAGTTATCAGGTTGAAACTCTGTCACCGATATCAAATCAATGAAAGTGCAAATCGCCTCGTCGTAGAGCTCATTTCTAGCGTACCCACTCACAAGTGCATTCCACTGAAACAAATTCTTGTTCTGCAAACGATCGAAAACCAATCGAGAATCTGTAGGATAGCCACACATGGAGTACATTGTAATGAGACGAGTATTGAGAACAAAGTCATCGCTGAACTGAGAGGAAACAGACAACATGTTGTCAAGTTTGCGGCCAGTCTCTACGTCTCTATGCTGTCCACATTTCTGTAACAACACACCCATGGCCTCTTTCCTCTGCAATGAATCAGAAGCAGCATAGTTCTTCCAGCCTCTCTGAAGAAAATCGAGAGCTCCACTGAGATCACCAGCTTCACAAAGCTTGCATATCTCTTCGAGAAGTGAGAGTTGAGAAACCGGCTTGATGGATGAAGAGTGAAAGTGGATTTCATGGGTTTGAGCAAAAACAGAGAAGGATGATTTTGGAGATGAAGGGAGGGAATTTTTTAAAGTTGACTTGGAAGTTGTTTTATGTATGGTTAGAGGGCGGTGACGGCAGGAGAATGGTGGCGCCACCAGAGCCATTGAAGAGAGCTCTTGATCTCAGTAAGAGATCGGAATTGCTCTGTGTTTCATTTTTTCTTTCCTTTTTGCAGATTGTTGTGTGAACAAGAACAAGAATTATGGCAATTGGGTTCAAAATTTCCTCTGTCCTTCATCAGTTTTCTGTTAAACATACATGTAAATGTAACTTTGCTAGTAGTTTTCTGTTTTCGGCTCATGGCTTTAATCGCTGATAATAAAAAAAACCAAAATAACTTTACAGAACATTGTCACATTGAAAAAAAATCGGTTTGAACTGTGTATTTAGACTCCAAGCAAGCATGGTAGTAAAATTTATACTTTTTTTAAAACTAAACTAAATTATAATTTTTTTTTTTTTTTGAGTTCAACAATATGTAGAGTGGATGATTTGATCATCTGAAATGTCTTAACCAATTAAACTATAATTGAATAATTAAGCAAAATGTTAATCGGATAAGACATATAATTGAAATTACATTAAAAAATGAATAGTTGAAAGCTACCATAGAAATTAAGGAAATAAAATGATAATTGGATGAGATATACATACTTTCAACCAAAAGACTAGAGGTTCGGAACTAAAAAAAAATGTTCAAAACTAGATACCAATAGTAAAACATAATTGAAAAAGTATCCTAGACTTTCCATAAAAATAATCTCATTCAACTAGGGAAACATCATCTACAACGGGATGAATAAAAATATTAGTGTTGGCATTTATTTAAAGTTAAAGTTCAATTTTAATTTTAAGATTTTTTTTTAGAGTTCAACAATAAGGCGAAAATTCGAAATCCACACCCTTTTTGGTAGATTTTAATTTTAAGGTCAAATTTAGCCCATCTAATTAAAAAGAATTTTTTCGTACTTTTTTTTTATGGCTCAAGATCAGCTTCGTCGTATACAGGGCAACAATTAATTGTACTTTTATAAATAAACGCAATCTCTTAGTACAAAATAATAAAAATTAAGAGAAAAGCAAAAAAGCCCATTGCACCATAAGATTCTATCTATATTCATAATTCATCCATGAAAAGATCCGAGTTTATCAATTAATGACATATCACCTATACAGTTTCTTGTTCAATTGGGACACACTATCTCATAATTTCCAAATAATGGACAATAAAAGTGCTTGAAAAAATCATCTGGCTTTGAAATTTTAACACGCCAAAAGAGGTTAAAGGGAGCTGAGGTAATCTTTTATTAAACTGAAGATGGGATTGGCATAAGAAAATCCCTCCATTCTCTGCAACATGATCCCTTCCATCCGAGCTTGAACTCCTTCTGACAAAGCAAGGTCTTGCAGCAGTTCTTTCAATGTCCTGTCAACTCCAACAATTGTACTCCCTACTCCGCTTAATATCTCCGGTAGCGTTGGCGACGGTCTCGATAACTCCACAAGATTAACCTTTTACCAAAGTAAAACACACTCACACACTAATCAGTTCCTACAACGGAACCGCATTCATCTTTGGACAGGAAAAATGAATATCTAACTTGGTTGAATATGCACTTTGATACTATAGTTCTAAATTCTAATCAAGAAAGCAAAAAGTGGTCTGTGAAGAGTTTATTAAAAAATAAACCTGGCTGTCTTGAGGAATGTTGGCTTTCAGTTTCGCTATAGCAACAGCCCGAGAAAATCCACCGATAGCGTCCACTAAACCACGGGATGCTGCATCTTTTCCAGTCCAAACCCTTCCCTGTGCAACTTTCTCCATTTCATCCACCTGTTAGCGGTTGAACACACACGGTAGATATTAAGACATTAAAATGACAAATACAAAGTCATAAGAAAACAGATGACCAACATACAGTCATTGATCGGGAAAAAGCTGCTTTGTCCCGAAATTGCTTGTATGCATTTAGTGCGGACTTGGCAAAGAGTTCTGCTTCATCCGGCCTGTTCAGAAACTGGTAACCTTTTAAGTATTGATGGGAAGATGCACTAATGAAGAAAAAGTAAACGACTTGATCTAATCTGTACCAGAAGTTGGTAACCTTTTCATTATTAATGAAAAAAAGGATGCAAGATGCCAATGAAATAGAACAGAGTGCTGGATGAGCAAGAGTGAGTAGAGTGAATCATGATATTCCATTCTTCTACTTTGAAAATGAGGTATTTGAGCTAGTCCTTATTTCCGTATAAGTGTACATTAAAGCAAATGTGGTGAACCCTAACACACAGTCTCTCTCATGAATTAGCAGGAAACTTATGCGACCCGTGGTATGGGTGAGAAAAACCGGTATGCTGGTCTTGCTGGTTGCCTGAAAGAGATTGTGAATTTACTTCGAAATTCAAATCAATTTTAACTGTGTTGAAGCATCATTTTAGTTATGCTATTTCATGTTTGTTTAATTTCCTGGAGCAATAATTAATGTGGTGGAACCCACTACACCTTTCAGTCACGTTCAACCTCATTCGTCAATTAATACGATATACCACGTGCTATTTGCTCTTAGTTAATTGGTTTTGTAAAGGCTAAGAGATATTGTACCTGAAAGGTCGTTGTTCAGCCGCAAGAAGCTCTGCAAATCTTCCCCTAGATATGATTTCCTTGTTAAAGCCAATCTTTTCATATAGTTTCCCCAAGTTAAACTTCCCTAAAGCCAGAAAATTCATCAACACACAGAAGTCCACGATAACACAAACAGATTTTCCTTGCGGGACTATGTACAACTACAAATTCTGCTTCAAATATACACTGAATCTTAACGATGCAGATGGAGGAAGAAACTTGCATTTCATATTACATAAGTTGGTGCAATTAAAGGGAAAAAAAAAGTGAGACAGGAGGATGCCGGATGGAAACTACATCGTTACAACAACTATGGTTCCTGTCAAGATATGTCACACCCAATCATATATCCATGCCCAATTTGAAATCTTCTCTCTCTCTCTCTTCAAGTTCCAATTTGGTCATATACAAAAACTCGCTCCACGTTCTTTCTCTATGTTATACATGTTCACTTATCGGAGATCTGCTACAAGTTGAAGCTTTGTGTTACTTCATTTTTGCAGAAAGCCACTGTTGGGTACTGGAGAAGGTATTGTTTGGGGATTGAGAAAACTATTATCTTACTCGCTCCTTTGGTCCTTGCTCTTGCAGGTTGGACAAAGTTGCTTCAAGCTAGGAAGTTTAATGGTATATTTCACCTCATCAAAGAACATAGGCTTTAGGTTATTCGCAGACTTGGTTTCTGTCCGTTGGGAGATATTCTAAAAGAACTTATCTAAATCCTTTTTATACGGCAATTTTACAAAATTTAAAAAACACACACACACAAAATAATAATAATAAAAACAAAAACAAAAAAAAGAAGAAAGGAGAGCTTTATCCCCACTTAACAACTTCAAATGTTTCCTCTGATTACACATTAAAAGGGTTCCAAGACAAAGTATGAACATTTCAACATTTTCTTTCTTCATTGCCGATATTTATAGTTTACCTGTGACAACTCCAATAGAGCCAGTTAAAGTTAGATTTTCTGCAACAATTGTACCAGCTGCCATTGCCATATAGTATCCTCCACTGGCTGCTACATCAGACATGGATGCAACAACCGGTTTTGATGCAGCCAGAAGTCTGATTTCTCTCCACATCCTGTGTGCCACAAACAGAGTATCAACTCACAATATATCAATCAATTCTCAGAATGGAAATGATATCCATCAAATTGTATATTTTGTTCACAAGTAAATGTAATTAAGTGAATGTATGTATGATGCCATTAGAAATAGACTCTCGAGGTATCACATAAAGAATGAAGTTTGCTGGTAGGCTAGCACTTACAAATCAGAAGCAAGAGCATCCCCTCCAGGACTGTCAATTCTGATGATGGCAGCCTTGAATCTTTTTGACTCTAAGCACAAATAAAAAGAGGGTTGAAACAAAATAAATTCATAATAAACAATTTCTTGTTCATCTGCAAGTTTTAAATGAATGTGTGTGCTGTGCCCACTGCCCATGAGATAAAAGTGGTAGTGCGTGGTCATTGCAAGTTCAAGAGCCAAATTTCATGTCATTATCTCAAAATATATATTTGTTTGTCTCTATCTTTCACAGTGTGCACATGGTATGAGCTTGATATCATAATGAGATAAATAAAAGAAGAAGGGAATATATAATTCAAAGATATTCAAAGTTTACCTCTAACACTCCGAATCTTCTCGATGAATTGCTCCCCAATAATACCAGAACTAGAAACACTTAAAGGACTTTTTACACGAGAAATGCTTCCACCAGCTCTAATCACAGCTATTTGGTCTCCACCTCCTGATAAACCAATGGTCCATTGCCTAACTCTAGAGTACTTCCTGTTGTAACAAAACAAATGGGAATAACATTAGTATGCAATTGGGAACAAATCACAGGTTCATAGATTAAATCATAAATTATGAGTTACAACTAAACTATAGTACGGACTTTTATTACCCAAATATCATATATACTAAACGAAACAGCTGGATAACGAGGTGGAAATAAAGTTTGAAGTTTAAAGTTGCAAAATGGGAGGAGCATGCAAATGAAACTTCCATTTTACACGAAGATCTACGGATGATAGAATTATACAAATATTTCACTGAAAGGAAATTTAACTATGTTTTCATTCAAAGAATAAAATGCAAGGTAAAAGCCCTACAAGCACCCTCACCAAACAAATGGCATAATTACAATACTCTTTGGGTACCAATGCAACTTTGTCAAAACTTTTAAATAAGAATTCCATTTCTTGTGATTATATTTACCAATTTGAGCAGAAAACATAAGAGCTTAATTAGTCTTGACACTGTCAATCAATGGAGACCCCGAACACCCCCCCCAAACAAAGACAAAAAAGGTTAAAATGCAATACTTAAGAGGTCTAGGTGAAATTTTCTTTTCTTTCCTAGCAACAAAATATATATAACTATAACAAATCAGTAACAATATTACATTGATTCTCAGGCATGGCAAGAATCTTCAGAAAATTTACTCCGTTGCACCTTAATAAGTCAAGCTACAATTAAAATCATTTGTTCCCTTTTTGTGCTTTACAAAACCTTTTGCTATTTAGAGGCACAAAAGTTCAATGCAATATTAAAAATCCAGCATAAGAAGATTCAAACCCATGTAACTTTGCAAGTAACAAGAATGAAGGTCTTAAATAGAAAGATGTCTGTGGGATAAAGTGATTGATTCATTTACCACAATGTACATGGGGACAACCTTTTAAGATAAGAAACATAAGCCTTTTATTGAAAACTACGAAAGGTACGGAAAGTACAAAAGAGAGGGAGAACAATGAAACAGGAGATAATGTGATAGAAGACCTCAGAACGTAATGACCTGTAATCAACCATGGGAACTTTTTTATCCTTTGGCAGTCCAAGTCTTTCTCTTAGCATAGAGAGAACCTGGAAATTACATATGGCAAAACTCATAATCTTTATAGTTAAGAAAAAAATTAAACAATATATAGTTCGGAACAAAAGCACCCGTTTGGAATAAAATAATTAACAGTCTCAATGTTTTGTAAGTAATCTCAATTTTTTTGATGAACTGAGATTGCCCCAAATAATCTCAATAAAGAACTATAGTTCTAGGAATGTATCTCATTGTGTGTGTAAAATTACAGACGTATTTGCATTTGGAACGAAGTGGAGAGAATGGCATGCAGACATACTAACCTTCCACTTTCTATCTCTCTCACGTGACGAAAACCTTAGAGAATCTCATGAGAAAAATCCTTTAGGGAGATGGTTTCGGAAAAGAGTTATCACT
>JAOANK020000022.1:10571057-10585884 GCA_026257165.2 Telfairia occidentalis | reverse complement strand
ATCTAAATCCCTTTCTTCTTCTTTTTTTTTTTTTTTTTTTTTGGTCATTTGGGTTCTCTTTTCCATGTGTCTTTTCTTAGCCAATTCACAATTTTTTTAGATTTGGGTGGTAGGTATTCTTTTTTCTTCCTCTATAATTACAAATTTTGAAGTTTTCTTGTGAAATTTTTTAACTCGAATTCACAGGAAATTTGGGAATGAGATTGTCATTTTTTTTGGAGTAATTTCCAAATTTGAGGTGGGTGTCACGTATAATTCTCATTCTTTAATTTTGGTAAACACTGTCAAAGGCAATGAAAATTTTCATTTTCATTTTTTGATTCTAATTGGAGGGAAGTAAAAAAGGCCTTAAAGTGGAAGTTCTCTCTCTCTCTTTTTTTTTTCTCTGCAACTCCATTTTCATTGTCTCTCCCATCTATGAATTGGGGTTTTTGTGGTGGTTGATTTTCCATCGTCTCCAAAAAATTGCATTACGTTAATGAAGATTTTTCAGTCTGAAGCCAAGAATGACTGCAACTGACAGGGAAAAGATAAAGGGATGATGGTGAACGCAACACACACAGACACCCACACGCGCACACACACCCCACACACACCCACACACCCACAAATCCATATGGTCGATAGAATATGTCTAGTCTAGAAATATGGTTGTATTTATTTGTTTATATATTTTACATAATACCGCTCGATTTGAAGCAACATAATATGCACTTGACCGATTGCAATTACTAGAGGTCATTGTGTTTGTTTGTGTACCTTTTGTTGTTGTTGTTGTTGTGTTAGGTTTGAGTATCGACCTTTTGGTTGAATATATATACTTTAACCTATTAAGCTAGGTTGTCAAACCAAACATTGCTCAACTGATTAATATATATCGTCCTGACCAAAAGGTTGAAAGTTCAAATTCCCACCTTCACATGTTGAACTACAAAAATAAACTGTTAAACTAAGTTACTAATCTGAACATAACTCAGTGGATAAGATGTCACTACCATTACAAAGGTCAATGATTCGATTTTCAACTCTGTATTGTTCATTGTTAAATTGAAACCAAGTCCAAGCTATAGGGGACCAAACTGAAACTTTTAAAATAACCAAGTTGAAACTAAACTTCAATCACAAGAACTAAATTGAGATTTTTAAAACTATAAGGATGAAATTAAAACCATGCTCGATTAAATTTGTAATTTAACCTATAAAATGCTACCATTTTTTACCAGCTACTATGTATATTTTTATCATCGTTATTTGTTTCCAAACTAAGCATAAATTCACACAACAATCCATTAAAAGCCCATTCGGCCCATTCGGCACGACACACCAATTAAATGGATCAGGCAGCGGTACTTAATTGGGTCGAGTTCCTTTAATGAGCCCATCATCCGAAAGCCCATATAGTTCGCTCGCGTGATGGTGACGTCAGCGTGTCGGTTAACAATAAATATTTTTCCTACGCAAATTAGCACACCAATTGTTTGCTGATAGGCCAACGCGAAACGTCCAAACCGTTTATCGTTGTGGCTTATCGTCCGATTCCATCATTTTTCCAAGCTTGTTGACTGTTCTTCTGCTGTCATTCTATAACTGGCAAGCTTCTATTTCATTTTTTCCAACGATTGTGAAGTTGGGTAATGTTTCTCTCTCTTCCTTCTTTCAATTTTTTACCTGCGTTTGGCGATTGCGATGGCCTCTCTCCAACACATGGGGCTAAAGGGCAAAACCCCGCCCCACACAAAGAGGCGGAAAAGTTTGTGGGAAGCACTTGTAGCAGCGCATTGGATTTTTCTCCACCTGTCCTCCTTCTGTCCAGTCGATCGCGGTGATATTACGCTTCTCAATCTTATCCTAGTCCTAGTACTTTCTTCAATCTCTTTAATCTATTTGTTTTTCTTTCAACGGTTGAGTTCGTATTAATGTTCCTGGTCATCCTCTACCCATTAGTTCAGAGAATCATACCACGCGTCCTCTCATTCAGGCGCCCCTACCTTTTTTCTTTACGAAAAAGGAACACACCCATTTACGAAAAGACCCCCACTTGAAAACACCCAAGAATCAGTGCTCAGTCAGTCGTTCGATTTTCAGAACGCAGGCAGCAGCTTCAGAAAACCGAGAGCGGCAACTGCTATACGGAGAGGATTTTTTTTTTTTTTTCTTCCAGAAGGTTTGCTTGCTATTTGTGTTCTTTTTAGTGGGTGAATTATCTGCAAGGGCATATACGGCGTGTTTTTTGGACTTTGATTCATATTTATGCTAATTTATGTCCTGGGTCTCGGCTTGCTTCGGATTTCAGGGCCTGTTTAGTTATTTTCTTCTTTATATGTCAAATTTAGTACTCTTAATGCCCTTTGTTCAGAAAAATGCTTTTGGTAACACCTCAGCTTCGGCCCATGGGCTCCTTGACACTGTCATTATGTTGAAGGATAACGATTTTTGTTCTGTCTCTAGTCATAGTATTATCAGGACTTGGTCGAAATGGAGGTCCTGTTGAATTGGTCCTCCTGCTTCTCCCCCACCCCGCAGGAAGTGTATTCAGCTGTATCTTATGCACTCCGTTTTTCTGCAGCAAACAGGAAAAAACTTCTAAATGGCTCGTCAAGATACGTCTCCTAGCATTGAATCACCTCGACGGCGTTCTGGTCTTTTGCGAGATCAAGTCCAATTAGTTAAGAAAAAGGACTCAAATCGATATGAGATCATTCCAATTCAAGATCCCTTGTCATTTGAGAAGGGTTTCTTCATTGTAATTCGTGCATGCCAGTTGTTGTCTCAAAAGAATGATGGGATAATTCTAGTCGGAGTGGCAGGCCCCTCTGGAGCCGGGAAGACCGTGTTTACCGAGAAGGTGCTTAACTTTATACCCAGCATTGCTGTTATCACGATGGATCACTACAATGATTCCAGTCGTATCATTGATGGCAACTTTGATGGTATTATTCCATGTTGCAAACATTTATTTTTTCAATTTTGGTAAAAATTTTAACAGTATGAGAGCGCTAAATATTGTTCCTATGATTTAAAACTCCGTGACACTGGTTCAGAGCTCTCCAGTACTTAATACTTCATACTTGCACGAGGCTTTGATGATTACGTTGTTTTTCTGTTCTCCATAGTGAGGTGGCAGGGAAACTTGTAATTTTCCATTGCCATCTACAAAATCTTGGAGCCACAAGCTTCTCGTAAGTTTTTTAGCCTGCAGCTAATTGTTTTCCTCTTTGGCAGTCATGGCTATACATATATCTGGACATTATTCTTTACCTAAAAGTTGGAAATTTCTTTATTACCATATTGCTGAAAGAGTTGATAGAAAAGAATTACTTGATTTTGCTCCATCACCGAAGTCTTAGATTACTTGCCCAAACCGCAATGTTGTGCTTGAACTAGTTTTGGTATTTTCTTTTCAATTTTTTTTTTGACTTGCACCAACCACAATTCCAAGGTTCCTTTTCGAGGTTTTGGGCCTTGGATTTTTGGAGATCTAGACATCCATGCAAAAGGCACCGAGATTATATCAGTTCTATAAAAAGCAGGCTAGTAATGGAAATTGAGTTATCAAGTCATTACATTATGGGATATTGATGAGAAGCAGAGCATTAGTAATTATAAGAAAGTTTTTTTGTTGATTTAGTCTATTAAGAGGAGACACCCCGAAGATTATTCTATTGACCATCTATCTAACCACATCGAGCTCCTCTCAGTGTCGATGAGCTTTACAGGAAATAGCACACTTGGTGTACATCAACAAAAGAGGTAACTTCAAGAATCGTTTGAAAGAGTGTACCCCACAGTCAAGGTAATAATCTCTCAGAATCTGAAATATCAGTGAAGCTCCCATGTGAGTTACTAAAAACCCTCACGTTTCTTTCATTCAACACTCTCGTTTCTTACATGCTTCTAGGAGAACAACACTCAAAACTAAAAAGGTGGATCAAGGATACTCCATAGATCGTTAGAGAGGAAAATAGAGGAATAAATGATTTGAGTTCTGATTGTTCTTTTGGCATAATATATACCAGCTAGTAGACAGGTCTTCCTTTCAACTTTATCAAAAAGTGTTAGTACCCCTTATAACCAGTGACCATGGAGAGAAATTAATCTTTTTGCGAAGTTTTGGCTTCCATTTCATATATTAGTCGTTTCCCTGAAGGCTCCAATTACCAAACTTTACTGATATTATGCAGATAGTATCAGTTTTAAACCACTTGCTTTCTTTATTCTGATATATGGGGGTCAAAATACGTTTTCTTTGCTTTCTTTTTTGGCAAGTATGCTTGTTAATTATTTCTTGCAATTTAAGTCATTGGAAATTTCTCAAGGTCCCGTTTCTTACCAGACCCACGTCTAACGGATTATGATACATTGCTGGAAAATATTCATGGTTTGAGAGAAGGAAAATCTGTTCAGGTTCCTATTTATGATTTCAAGACTAGCAGTCGCGTGGGTTGCAGGTAATGTGTCGATTTGGGCTTCGTTTTATTTAGCATTTCTGCAGTAGAGAACTGTATTATCTGAAATTTAGCCGGTCACTATGTCAAACCTTGAATCTTTTGGTCAAGCAGTCAGATTGAACGTGGAGAAATGAAAAAAAATATGGGTTGTTTAGAGGGCTTAAATTCTTACTTCTTACATTAATCTTTTAAAAGTTATAGCTTCTTTCTCAAGGGCTGTGAATCTAGATTCTTTTCTCCTAGTGCTAACTTTAACAGAATATTTGTTTATCCTTTACCCTTTTACGTTCTTACTTTTGAGGGCTGCTAACAGGACACTTGAAGTCCCTATGTCACGAATTGTCATTATTGAAGGCATCTATGCTTTAAGTGAAAAATTACGTCCATTGCTAGATCTTCGTGTATCAATCACTGGTGGTGTTCATTTTGACTTAGTCAAACGGGTGTTACGTGATATTCAGCGAGCTGGCCAAGAGCCAGAAGAAATAATACATCAAGTTTCTGAAACGGTGTGTCCTTTTTACTAGTTGTATTTCTCAAAGCTTTGGTTCAATTGCCACCAATCACATGTAATAAAATTGCTGCTGGTGGTTCATATGAAAATTTCTGGAGACAGGTTTATCCAATGTATAAGGCATTTATTGAGCCAGATCTTCAGACTGCTCATATAAGAATTATCAACAAGTTCAATCCCTTTACTGGTTTCCAGAATCCAACTTACATTCTTAAGGTTAACTGATTCAACTTTACTTTGTTTTCCTCTAAATCATAACGAGTTGTATTCTATATGAGCTGGGTTCATTATCTGGTTACAGTCAACAAAAGCACTACCTGTGGATCAGATTAAGGCTGTTATTTCTGAAAATCACAAGGAGTCTACGGAGGAAACTTATGACATTTATCTTCTACCTCCTGGTGAAGATCCTGAAGCATGTCAATCCTATCTGAGGATGAGGAACAGGGATGGGAAATACAATCTCATGTTTGAGGTCACATTAACTGAATCAATATAACTGAGTTCCTTCAAGCTATATTTGCCTGTATTCCATGTGTGTTAGTGCATTATGCATCTATTTCTGAGTCTGGATGCACATACCACACAGATGTCTCAGTCAATCTTGTAATCTAAAATTTTATTGGCTTGTGGTTTTGTCGAAGTATTTTGTTTGTGGGAAAATGTTTTTTTTATTAGTCTCTGCTACCAATTAGTTGATCGTTTGCACGAGCTTCCATGAAGAGTAATTAAAAAGATGAGGCAAGTTGCATTGCATGTCAGTACTGTATTTTTTACTTTCTTAATTTTTGCATAAATAAGGTACCTATTGGGCATTGGCTGCTTATATGGATATATCTTATTTCTCTCGCCTTTTCTTTAGGAGTGGGTCACAGATATTCCATTCATAATATCACCTAGAATAACTTTCGAAGTTAGTGTGCGCCTTCTTGGAGGGCTTATGGCACTGGGCTACACAATTGCAACCATTCTCAAAAGAAGCAGCCACATATTCTCTAATGATAGGGTGTGTATAAAGATTGACTGGTTGGAGCAACTTAACCGTAAATATATTCAGGTACATCTCGTACTCAGTATCCATGCTGATTTAGATGTAATAGTCTGTCTTTTTCTGCAATGCGATTCATCTCATCATCGTGATCGTACGACCTTTGTTGTTTTGTCGGAAATTTCCATGCAACAACCTTACTCCTTTCCGTTTATAGATATATGCACATAGTCCTCATGCTGCATTTCAAGTCTTCTCTAGCCTTCCAAGTACTGTTGGACTCAGTTCAAAATGAGGAAGGAAAAAATGAGTATTTACTAATGATATGGTTTCTTTACCATGTTTGGTTGTTGCACTAGTACCTGTACTTGTTACTGAAGAAGTATTTGCTTTTCTTCTCTACATTTTGAATCTGCCAGTTTGATGAAGGGGAGAAAAGAAAAAGAACGCTATAGCTTTCTTTCTACGTCAGTTCCTATTTCTGCATTTTCTTCTATTTATAAAAAGTCCTTTTTTCCACCCAAGAAGGAAAATAGAAATTAGATCGTTGACCACGAACGATTTAAGTATGATCTTTAAATTATGACTTTGGTATACGTTTCTTTCCACATGGAAATTGGGATAGATCCCATTATAAATTTTTCTTCCTTTTTCATTCATAGATTAATAATAATGTAGGAATTTCCGGGAATGACATACATTGGGGCAACCCTCCATTTTTTTTTCCCAATAATTAAACGTGTGTGATTAGCATGATAATCTGTCATTAGCTGCATTTTTCAGTCACCCGAGTACGGAAATTCTGTTTAGAAACTATGTTGTTTTAACTTGCTGAACGTTGGACGAAGGTGCAAGGAAGAGATCGGATGCATGTTAAATATATTGCTGAGCAATTGGGTTTGGATGGTTCCTATATCCCTCGAACTTATATAGAACAGATACAACTAGAGAAGCTTGTTAATGATGTTATGGTAAGATATCTGCAATGCAACAGATTATGCAGATTGTTATTAGTTCAGCAAGTCTAATGTGATCATTTGTAGGCCTTGCCAGATGATTTAAAATCCAAGCTCAGCATAGATGACGATTCACTTTCGAGTCCAAAGGAAGCCCTTTCCCGAGCTTCTGCAGATAGAAGAAATAAGTATCTTAATCGGTATCATCCTACTTTACAACCGTTGGATATACTTCCTTTTGAACAATTTTAAGATTTTGGAAGCAAATTTGAGATATATAAAAAGATTTAGTAGAAAAAAACGGGTGAAAAAGTTCCCTGTTAGATCAGTGAGTATATCACCTATGTTGTTAAATGTTAGATATGTATATAGAGAAGAAACATAGAAGCACTTCTTCTCTGCTTATTGTTACAGCATTGAAAAGTTAAGATTCTCACTTGTTCAATTAGATTCTTATGGAACGGTACTTAAAAGTGCCCAATTTACATTTTTGTGGATCATATTTGATATTAGATATCATTGCCAGTGGCTTATCACAGTCATTTTCAAATCGACGGGACACGACCTTATCAAAGCTGACAAAGCTTGCAGTTAATACTAGAAGGTTTGATGCCAGGGCTCCAGATTCCCCTGCAGCAGTCTCTAACCAGGTAAATGTTTTTTCTGCATGAAGAAAATCTTATATAATGTGGTCTATATACTTTCTATATTCTATGCTCGAAGAGAAGACTGAATATGATAACAGAGGAAGATAATGAATCTAATTAACTGTCCAATGCTAGCTAAAAAAGAAGCTAGAATCCAAAAGCTTTGGCATGAAAGTAAGTATAACTTCTCTATTAGGACAAGGCTTTTTAGGTAGAGTCCAAAAGCAACCAACAACTCCATAGTATCCCACCGTTAAACAATGAGGAGAGACATGTCTTAATAGACATTTGAGTGTAATTTGTTAAATCGTTTTTAGAACATGGTGACAGAGAACTTCCGATGAATCTAATGGCTCAATGTCCATCTGAGTGCAATGGATAGTTCACCCAGAAGTAAAGGTTGAACATGCTGTTAAAGACTTCTGATTCAAACAAGAGATAAATATTCATTTAGTTTCTTGATTACCAACATTTCTGGATGGGTAGAGGAAGTTCTTAGATTTGAATATGTTGATCGATCTCAAAATCTTTCAGGGAGCTATTACTCAGCTTTCAGAGCAGATTTCTACCCTCAGTGAGAGGATGGATGAGTTCACATCTCGTATTGAAGAGCTGAACTCCAAGATCTCTGCTAGAAAAGTTTCTGCTAGCCAACAGAACTTGGTTTCACAATCTGATGCGTCAAACAATGGCTCTGGGGCAACTTCAGTTTTTGTATCCGGCTTGAGTAATGGTGCCTTAACCGGATCGCTACTGCCCCATTCTTCATCATCCTCCCAATTGGCCAAGGAATCTCCCCTGCTGGAAGAGGTATTTTGATGGATATCACTTCTTTTTCCCTTTGGCATTAAGATTGTAACTAAGAAATATGAACTGTCATTTTCATTCTCATATTTCAGGTACAAAACATAGCGCGGGGGCAGCGTCAAATTATCCTCCAAGTCGATAATTTGAGCAATCTTCTCCGGGACTACTCGAGCGAGAGGAGTCGCCGGGACAAAGCCGACGACAATCGGATGTGGAGGATGGCTGATTTTGAAGCCATCAACACCCCACTTTTACTAACACTTGCAATTGGTAGTTTAGGATTACTTTTGTTCAAGAATCTGAATTCTCCGAAATGATTCTATGTGATATCAGCACCAGTCGTTGAGAAGTAATAGCAAAATCTGTACTATGACAATTTCAGCTTCAGTGCAGAAGGTAAAAGCTCCTATGGCAGCAGGTAACATGCTTCATGTTGTAAATGATCAGTAAACATCAGAATTATACTCAACTTTCTCTGTATCGTTCCTGATCGAAACTCTCATTTTGGAAATTCGAAAATTCTCCTTGTCATGAAATGCAATTCCATTTCGTAAGAGAAAATTTATACAAATCCATCTAACACGAGCAAGAAGAGTGACCCAGCGTATAACCAACTAATAACATGTTAATATGGTAAATGATTTTATTTAGGAGAGTATATCTCTACAAACTATATATTTGCTGGAGTTTTCAGGATCAATGATCAGAAATGAAATGAAAGACTTGAGGATGCCACTCATTGAATCGGCTCCTATGATATGCTGATTTGGGATTTGGTGACTTGCCTTGCTGCTGATGCTTCAATGGAGGTGAAATTTTCTCAGCCTCCTCTACAATTGCATGAAACTCCATTGGCCCACCAGATGGGATTCTGGTGATTCTCAGAGGGTGTAATCCAATTATCCTCTTCTTGTCGTTGATCTCTGTAGCCATTCGGTCTGGAATGGCGAATGAAATCCCAAACTTGCGAGGCAGAGCCCTTCCGATGCAGAGTTTCATTCTTTGCTTTGAGGCTTTTGCAGGCTTCTCTGTGAGGCCAGTTTTTTGCCTTATTGACAAGTGCTTTGATTCAAACTGCTTCGCTATTGCTCGAGCTTGGTCTCTCTTTGTCTTTGTGCGTTGATGTTTGTTTCTTGATTTGGCCATGGTCAGTTGAAGTTTTGGACTGCACAATAGAAGGGAAATGAGAGGTATATTTGAATCAAAGAAAATGAGGAGTAATAAGTAGAAAACTGGAAGCCCGTTATAAAGCTTATTGGAGAAGCCAACAAAGTGTATGAAGTAAGCATCTCTTGAAGCCTCAAACTTAATTATTCGTAAGAGTAATAAAATTTGATACATATATATTAATTGAAAACTTTTTTTTTTTAATTAACAAGGGGCTTGAAAAGTACTATGTCATGATCCATATAAGTATTCAGTTTGCTGTAAAAAAGTTGATATTTTAAAAAACAAAGTCTGTTTGCTGTTTGTTTTTGATAGGCCATGTGGGAAAACCATTGACTTCAAAACAAGCCCATTGGCGCAGAGAAGTAAAACTACTGTCCTTGAAAGTTGAAACCAAACCTCTTAACATAAGCAGAAAAGTCATACTACCAAAGTCAGCTGAATTAAAGTGCCAAACCAGCGAAAGCACTTTCTGAAACCATCAGCCAAGCCTGATGATGCAAATCACAATAATTGATATATAGGAAGGATTGAGCCAATACCTATTCATGGCCCAGAGTCACCAATCCAAATGATATATTATACAAATTAGGTTTAGAACATCTCACAGCCAAATCAAGTTAAAACATTGAAGAACTCATAGGACAAGTTTCACAGCGGTCATCATATACAGTAAGGTTGATGTCTTAATGAAATAAGTTCAAAGGGTCTTCAAATCAGCTACAAATTCTTGGATGTCATCCAGCTTAGCATTAAAGAAACCTGCAGAACAGAAACAAGCATCAAAGAGCATGTGAGATGATTATACACAACTTCCACAAAGCTATAACCAGCTTGATTGATGCGTTAAGTAGGTTGAAAATCTTACCCTTGTGATGGTGAGAGAGGTCTCCGTTTATTTGAACCCTCTCTACTTTAGTGAGCTTGGATTCCTCCATCCTCCTTTTCTTCAACTTTCCTATTTTTGCTCGCAGCTCTGATGCTGTTCCCATCATTTCTGCAAGTAGAATTTTACATACGTTAGAACTCTCCTTCCTAAAATCATGATCAGCTTTTATCTGCCAACCTTTAATTCTTTTGGTACACTGAAATCTTTAAAAAATTAAGTTTTGTTCCAAGTGGCCTTCAAAATGAAATAGCAAGAGAAATTGCATTATTCACAGACTAGAGTTCCTCTTTTATGGAATGAACAATAGAAAATGGGAAACAAAAAGAAATATCCACTAGCCCTGTTCCTATATGTAAAATTTAAAAAAAAAATAAAAAAAAACCTAAATGAAACGAATGAATAGATATTGCAGGTGTTCACTGAAATATCATTTGGATGTATTACAGTATGTGTCACGAGGAGAAATGTAGGCCAGGACGATCTTTCAGAAGAAAGTAAGTGCATACAGAAATTTCAATCTACCAAGCCAACTCTGACAATAAAACTTCATTAGAAAAAAAAATAAATAAATCAACTTCATATATTGTTTATATATTTCATTTTGAGTCTGCCTTCATAAGTATACAGTAAGGCAATGCGCATGTAAGACCAGGAGTGCGTGAAGAAACAATCGATTTTAGGCACAATTTAATTACCTTGGAACATCTCATTCATAGAATTTTGCTCATATAATTGTAATGCCTCGTTGAAATAAGTGACTTGGGAGTTACTAGAAGCAGTTTGCCTTTCTAAAGCTTGGAGTTCTTGGTTCAATACAATATTCTCTTTTCTGACCTGTAAATATATTTGCTTATTAAATAAAATATGAAATATGATGTACTTACAAGAAGTAAAAGTAATAAACAAGTCCTTTCAAAAAATAAAAAAAACAAGTAATAAACATATGACACTCAATACCTCAGAGAGCTTGTTCCTCAAAGAATCTAACTCTGTATCCAGATCCACATCATAGACGCAATCGTGACTTATTGAAGTGTCGGCAGGTGATTCATCCTAAGACAACTTAAAGAAAATATTTAGATCTGAATTAGAAATGCGTTTATGGCATTAGGAAAAAAAATATAATAAGAGAATATATAGACTCAATCCATAACTCAAAGTTCTCAAACAAGATTAGGAACCATCGATAATTTAGCAACTTGATAATAAGATAAGATATCAAGGATTCCAATGAGATGCCAACGAAACAGACGGAAATGGCCCAAACCCAAGTAACTAAATTGGTGCATGACAAACGGAGTCGAACTGAACATCACACAGGTTAGACTTCAGATATGATTGAAACGAAATAGCATGATGCATCAACGACAGACATTTTCTCAAAAATGCTGCAGACACTTGCTTATATTACTTTGAGAGTTAAAAGAAAATCTTTTACAGTCACGACCATGCTGCTATAAATTGACGGAACCACGTTAAAATATAGCAACCAAAATGAGGAAGCCCTTAGGTCAGCAAATATGGAGACACTGACTACATTTCAAAGTAGCGATAAATATATCTTGCAAAAGATGTAAATGCAAAAGTAATAGAGTTCTTTTTTTCCTTCAAAATTACCAAATTTGTGGGAGTCCTCAAACCAAAAAGTGATGAGGCTCTCAAGTGACTATATATGAATATAAATATATGAAGTAGGAAAAGCACGAGGGGCAATCCCGTTGGCTAAGGCCTATGGTCTCCCAGTAACACCTACTCACAGATAGATTTAAAGTGAGTTAAAGGAAAATCCTTGATGTCTCCAAAGTCATGTGGCGAACATGAAGCTTCATATATATGAAGTAGAAAACTCACTGCATAAGAAGCAGCCATTTTACATGCTCAACTAACTAATTAAGTTACATAAACAACAATAATAGAGCAACTTCACGCAACAAAGTACAGAAGTCTCATCACGGACACAATAGAAGAACCTACATTTGAGGGTAAAGAAAAACCTTCAGGGACTGAAAAACAGTGATTGAGACAGTACTTCTCCCACATGGCCAACCGCTTATCCAAAACCGATTGAACGAATGCTCGGACGCGCGTAATTCCCTACAGGAATCGTAGGATGTGGAAATGAAGTAAATACACAATTTTATTAAAAAAAGAATCGGACCCGTTCCAAAATAGTGCTTCAAATTTCATAATGACTGAAGAGTACCAGCTCAAAAAATCGGAAGTTGACCAAGCAATATAACTTAAACCTTACCAGTACTAAATCCTGGGATCTATCCGAGCCCTCGGTCTTCAAGGCGGCGGATGCTTGTCTGAAGGGAACAAGAATTGACAGGAATAAAATTAACCGAACAAAAGAGTCAAACCAAATTGAAGAAATGAAACAGAGAGAGGCATACGATTGATAGAAATCGAAAGCTTCATCAACCAAATCGTCGACAATATTGAGACCTTCATTAATGAAGAGCTGTGGATTCAGATTCAGCGAATCGAAAACCGCCTCGCCCTTACTTCCTTCCATCAATTTTGCTTTCCCTTCCTAAAAAATCAGCTTCTTTCCAGATCGAAAGATAAACAGAAATTTCAAAGCTTTCGCATAAATGGAGGAATTTTGCCGCCAAAAAATGATATTGATGAATGATGGGGACGCGAGCGGCCTCTCACAGTCGCGATTATAGTCTGAACTGGATTTTAAATTTTAAGAATGTCAATAAATATTTAAAGGAAATTATCAATTTCATTCAATTCAACCCTATTTTTTAGACATTTACTTTTTTAGTTTTAACCAAAAAAAAAAACACAAAATTAAATATTAATCGGTGCACAAAATCAATCATTAAACAAATTTATCAAATCTCACAAAATTTTAAAAAAAAATTTATATATACTTTTTCTTTGTAATATTGTTCAATTAAAAACTCACCAAAACATAAAATTGCAACACTTATGGTAAAAATACAATATTCATTCAAATTCAAATTTTAATTTGATAAAATATGTAATTTAAGGTAAATTTTGTTTTTTTTTATATATATATTTACATCAGGTTAATTATGCTAATTCAAACATAGCTACGTATTATTTTTCTTGAAGTTGTTGGATCTCCGACCACAATACTGCTGCGGTGCGGGCCGGCATTTAAAATCTGATTCTAAAATTGGATTTCTTTTATCGAATTTATCAATTCTCCGAAATGTTCTCAAAATTCCAAAAAGCGTCCGATAAGATGAGGCTACTTTTGCAAAACAAGGTCGATTGCTCAGTGTTTCTTGGTTACATGAACATGAGCCCCAAGAAGAGCTCCAAAGTTCAGGCCATCTACGACCTCTGCAGCAATAACCTTACTCCCACCAACTCTCCTCTCTCTTCTCAAACTATCCAGAAGCTATGTTCCCTTTTGGGTAATCTCTCTTTTTTCCTTTATAAATTTGTACTGCATTCTATTCATCTTTGATCTTCAAACAACTTTGTTTTGTTGCTTCCTGTGATTCATGACTCAATTTCTCTTCTGGGGTTCAAAATTCAAGTAATTCTGTGCTGGGTTTGCTTTTATTTGGAGGTGAAATTGATAGATTCAATCATGGTCTAAATTCAGCTGAGAGAATAACAACTCTCTCTCTTTCTGTTCTTGATTTAATTTTGGAGAACTTTGACATTTGGGAATTTCTGAATTTTATGTGCTTTAATTGCTTCTGGCTTGGATATGTTGTTTAATTTGGCTGCGAGGTTGTTATATTGTCTTTAATAATTTGGATAAAACTTCACAAACAGTCCGAGCATCAGAAGTGAACTTATTTATCTCTTGTTTTATACACGAGCAGTTGCATTTAGTGGCAGTAACGTGGGATTTATAGCCACAACTTTCTTCATACAAGTAACTTTACTTATTCCCATGGATTTAATTTGTGAATAAAAAATGGAAGGTTTTTCATCGTAGTTCAAATTGTCTTGAATTTACAGTCATAAGCAATTTCAAACCGTTCTTGAATCTTCAGTCAAAAGCCTGACAGTAGTTTAGAATTTAGATAAGACCTGTGTGAATGTGAAGTATATCTGCAAGGATAAGTATTTAATTATTTGGAGTGAAAATATGGTCAATATCTGCAATTCTTGGTACAATTACAAACAATGGTGATTGGAGATTTCAATCAATGAATGAGTGCAATGTCTGTATTTTCTTATTCTGAATGAGGAATGATTTATTGCAAGACAATCAATTATTATGACGTTCCTTTGCATGGTGTTTTCTGAAATGAGTCCAGGCTGTTGTTCTAAAGAGTTTTGTTGATTCAAAAACTAAAGCCTTCTTCAAGTAGGACTGATTACGTTATGTGCTGCATTAGACTCCACTCTTTGACACATTCCAGTTGTATGCTCTATTCACAGACACGGTTGGCCCCGGAGATGTCGGGCT
>JAOANK020000022.1:10558836-10570957 GCA_026257165.2 Telfairia occidentalis | reverse complement strand
TTGAAATAAAGAATGCTTGCATAAATTTTCAATGGTTTGGAATCTCCCAGACTGCTGTTTGCGATGCGATAGTTTGTTCTTTATCTTAAGCCTCGGTATGCATTAGAAAATATTATATACTAAAAAAAGGAAGACAAAAGGACGTTAGAGAGAGAGAGGAGAAAAACCAATAATATTTTATTTTTATTTATTAAAAAGATAATCATTCAAAACCGGCAAAAAAAAAATCAATTTTTTTTAAAATTTTTTATTTAGCCGATCCAAATTCTCAGTTTTTAAAAGATTTAATTTAATGCATTTGTTATAACAAACCAATATAGAATTAATATTCAATTTGGTTAAACATTTAAAATCATTATTAATAATTAAATGTCCATTAAACGTGTAAAAAAGTATTCTTCTCCTTCCTATCTTTCTCTCTTTCAAAAGAAAATAAAAGGAAAACGCCAAGGGTAATATGGAGATTTTCTTTTCCTCATAGTACGTTTTTAGACATATATGGTATAAATAAGTAAAAACAGTGTAGGCCCATTGGCCCAACAACTTTCTTTGTTGAACAGTTGGCGTGACCGGCGTGGGGGAAGTCAGAATCGACCGCTCTAAAGGCCCGGTGGACTGTCTGCGTTAGCCCTAGTATTTGCTGCAGCTGCTGTTGTTTTTGCTTTGTTCCTCTCCAATAGTCCACCATGCCGACCGTAAGCGTCGGACGAGATCGTCTATTTGCTGCTCTTGGGAGAACTTATTGTGAGCTTGCAATTTTCTGTTTCTCATTTCGTTCAGTTGTTTGCTTGCATTCTGTTAATTTTTTGCTTTCCATTTTCATTTCGTAGCGCAGGAAGAGTTTGAAGAGTTGTGCTTCCGATTTGGAATTGAGCTTGATGACGTTGTAAGTACCTTGAGTTCTTTGCGTCATTAGCTCACCCTGTTTTTTGTTTTGTATGGATAACAACCATGATTTTGATGGAGATTTCCATTTTACTTTGGCATGTTGATTATATAGACGACGGAGAGGGCGATCATTAGGAAAGAGAAGCATTTGGAAGAAGAAGCAGATGAAGATGAAGAAGTCATCTACAAGATTGAAGTCCCCGCAAACAGGTACATTACTTTGTAATTTGCTGTTACAATTGCAAGTAGAATTCAACACGGAACTGTGCTAATTCTTTTCCTTTTTCTTTGCCGTGCGTGCGTGTCTGGATAATGTGTGGTTTTGCACGTGTCTGTGAGATTGCTGCTAGGCATAGTTCTTTGGTTATTCTTGTATCACATCTAATTGATATTATTTTCTGCTAAAATAGGAGGTTATATATTTGTAGATGCCTGCAGTGACCTCTTTTTAAGATTTTTTTCTTTTTCTTTTTCCCTTAAAAAGAAAATACCGTTGTAAATTTCATTGGAGATTAAGATTATACAACTGTTTTAACGCTGTAGGCATCTGGATATAACTGGTAAATGTACTTTATGGTTTTGTAGATACGATTTGCTCTGTCTTGAAGGGCTTGCTCAAGCACTGCGCATTTTCAATAAGCAGGAGGAGATACCCATATATAAATTAACCAATATCTCCGAGGAATCTATGCACAAAATGCATGTAAAACCGGAGGTATGTTTTCCGTTTAAATATGTAATTTATATTACTATAGATGATTTAACTTGTTTCTCTAGGTCTGAGACTTTCAACTTCACAGACTTCCTTGATTCGCCCTTATGTGGTTTGTGCTGTTTTGAGAGACATGACTTTTGATGAGGCAAGTTATAATAGTTTTATTGATCTGCAAGACAAACTTCATCAGAACATATGTCGGTGAGTTGTTTGGCTCATTCTTTTCTGCATCATATGCTACGGTATTATCTACTCTTATTTTGTTCATTGTTTTTGATTTCCATCCAGTCACTCAAGTTGTAAAGCTAATGAATCGTAAATAATAAGGTGGATTATTATATTTTATTTTAGTGATATAAAAAGGCTATAGAATATGGAGTCCAAGTATGCAGCAATGAAGTAACTACGCTATCAAGTCATAGCTATTTTTTGGTGGAAAAGCAATTCCTTTGTCGATTGTATAGCTTTGTGGTCTGATGTTTGGATTTTACTTTCTATTCTTCCTCCTTTTCTGCAACATGTCATGCACATACACACTGCAGAGATCTCTTGTTTTATTTTCATTTGCACTGTTAGAATTCTCTTAAGAATTTGTTTAATTTGTCTTAGGCGAAGAACTCTCGTTGCCATTGGAACTCACGACTTGGATACACTTGAAGGCCCTTTCACCTATGAGGTGGGCTTTCCTTGTGCTCATATCTTTGGGTAAAATTATATTCTGTTTCTGTTAGTGTGTTAGTTGAATGAACTTTGTAGTAGGTCGATGGCCAAGTCATTGTCTCTTTCTATTCTTGAATGATTAACATGTCTGGAAATTAATCTGTGGACTCGGCCCTTTCATTTTTGAAGTGTTTGTTGTGGGTTTATATAAGGTGTTGAAATAAATGAATAAAGCTGCTGTAGTGCAATACTATAGATTCTGCTCTCTATGACAGTTGTTTATTGTTGTTCATTCGTCTTTGAACTATTTTTTGTGGTTTATTCTTTCTGTCCCCTTAAATTTTGGTGGATACTTATTTGTTTCTGTCAATTCAATGACCTACGGTTTCCATTCTCACTTTCATGTTGGTTTTTCAGGCTTTGCAACCAACAGCTATTGACTTTGTGCCACTGAAACAGGTAATATATATAATGTGCCTATAACAAGATTTTCTCTCTTTTTATCTATTGTTGAGATTGTAAAAAAATGAGTACTTCAGATTTCCCATCAAGATCATCTTGAATGTAAACCTGATTTGTCTTGTTTTCTTCTTGTCTTTTTCCTTTTGGCTTTTTCCAAGGTTGTACTTCCATGATTGAAATGAAATGAATAGAATATCTACTTGTTGTATGTGGATATGTTGTCCTGTTTGGGATTTCTTCTGGACCTTTTTAGAAGTAGTTCTTTAATAACTTTAGTTGACTTGGGTTTTTTGGAGAAATTGATTTTAAGTCGAGTCTGTTTCAAAAGTTGATTCTTTCATGAACACTTATCATTCGTATTTGATGGTTTTTTATTGAGATAAACATCTGAAGGACTTCCTCTAGAAGACTTTTGAAATGCCAATTTCTTTATCAATACAGCTTTTCTTATAATATCTTGTTATGGGTGTAATGAGAATGATATATACTTTACTTCCTCAACTGTTGACCTATTTTAGAATATAGTCTTTTAATGTTTTTCGAAACTAATGCTTCTTATCTTGTTATGTGATGCAGACGAGGAGTTTCAGAGCTGATGAGCTAATGGAGTACTATAAAGTAAGTGCGTAATAAAAATATATCTACCTTCTGTCTAATAACCAGTTCTTCTAAATGTTCTATGTTGTTTTTATGTTTATTTGCTTCCCTGTTTCTGAAATGGATGTTGAATATCTTGATCCATATTTTTCCATGCTCATTTGCAGTCAGATTTGAAGCTGAAGAAGTTCTTGCATATCATAGAAAAATCACCAGTATTTCCCGTTTTGTTTGATCGCAACAGGTATACTACTACAATTTCTTATATTTGAACGGTTTTTTGATCTTCTAGAATTTAATTGTTTGGTTTACTCGTTCTTACCAGCAAACACGTGCATTTTATAGTTTTCATTACCTTCTTGAAGACATTTGTAGTTAATTCTCTTTCTTTTGTTGACAAGTGTTACAGTTTAAGTTATTTTTACATCTGTTTATTTTGGTTGGTGTGGGTGTGATATTACAAGAATTCAAGTTCTTGTAAACTTGATACTCTGGCTATCTGGACATGACTTTTGAAGAATCAAACAAAGCCGTTTTTTTCCTTTTGTTTTTGGTGTGTGTTGGGGGGGGGAGTTTTTCCAACTTAATTGGGTATAATTCTTTCTCAAACATCATTACCTCACTAGGACCAACAAACGTTCTGATTTTCTGTTGTATGCGACACTGTAATTTGTGATTTGATTTTTCTGAATTTTTTTGAAGAAAAGAATTTCTGACTTTTATAATTATTGAGAACTACTTTAATGATAAAAAAGTCCATGTTTTGAAAAGAGTTGAGATCTTGCTGCAGAACTGTTTTGTCTTTACCACCGATTATCAATGGTGCACATTCGGCTATCACTTTGAAGACAAAAAATGTGTTTATTGAATGCACTGCAACTGATCTGACGAAGGCAAAAATCGTCTTGAATACCATGGTATGAATTTTTTATGTTGTGAGAATTTATTTGGTGATATAAAATAATCCCTAATTTTTGGAATTTTCTTTTAATCTTCTTAGGTAACTATATTTTCAGCGCTCTGCAAAAAGAAGTTTGAAATTGAACCAGTTCAAGTCATATATTCTGATGGGAAGTCAAGTATTTATCCAGATTTATCTCTCTACAGCATGGAAGTTTCTCTGTCTTATATCACTAATTGCATTGGAGTCTCATTGGAGGCAGAAGAGGTAGTTGTATAAGCTCGTCTTGTTGTATCTTCTTTCTATTACTACCATTTTTCATAGAAAAAAACCACTACTACTATTTATATCAGTTTTCCAACTACATATTGGAGTTTTTCAAGCTTCATTTTTAGCCATTCAGTTTCATTAACTCTGCTTCAGTATCATATATTGGAATGGGAACTTATTGGAGAACCAACACTTTATGATTACTCTTGACATTCATCATATATATTTTTTTGAGATGAAGTTTTTCTCGAGTCTTGAGTTTAACATTTTACTTTGGCTTGCTGCAAACTATAAAATTTTATAAGATAATGTTAGGCTGTTCAGCGCATTTATGATAGTTCAATTTTTTTGGTTTTTTAATCAATGAAGAAAAAGAATAATTTCAAATATGGAATTCCTCTCTGTCTCAATTGGAAGTTAGTATAAATTACAATTCTAAGCCCTTGCAAAATGAGGGTATATATAGGTTCAGTGGAAGGAATGTGATGTGCCTTGTGGTATTTTACAAATTTTCAGGTCACCAGTTTGTTAAATAGGATGCAATTGCACGCTGAACAGTCACTGTCTGATGATAAGTCTAGTATTACTGTATCGGTGCCGCCAACAAGAAGTGACGTGCTTCATACATGTGATGTCATGGAGGTAAAACTAGTAAATAGTAGAGATAATCTTGTGAATATGTGTAAGCCTTCCTCGGTATGCACCTTGCAAATACATATTGTCATGCAATTTTTTTTCCTTTCTAGGATGTTGCTATTGCTTATGGGTTCAATAACATCCCAAAGAGTAAACCAGCATCACTGCAGCCTCTACCTTTAAATGAGTTCAGTGACCTTATCAGAGCAGAGGTGCATCTTAGTAATCATTGATTTTTCTATTTGCTCTAGATATTTATCTTTTCTTGCCTACCGTTTTATTATATTTCACTTGTTTTTGTTTAGATTGCAATGAGTGGGTTCACGGAGGTCCTTACGTGGATCCTTTGCTCTTATAAAGAGAATTTTGACATGTTAAAACGTGAAGATGATAAATCCACTGCTGTTATAATTGGAAATCCCCGCTCAACAGATTTTGAGGTTTGTAAACTCGATCGTGCTTTTTGATCAACTTGGGTAAACCTATCTAAATATGACAAATGCTAGAAATTCACTTGTATTATGTATGCTTGCACAAACTTTGAAGTAGTAGTATTTATATAATGTTTAGCTGTTTGTCAACATTGTAGGTTGTACGAACCAGTCTAATGCCTGGTCTTTTGAAAACTGTTGGACATAATAAGGATCATCCAAAGCCCATCAAGGTACATGTGTTGGTTTACTTTGACTATCGTGATAAAATTTAAAACTATGGAAAAATGGAGGTGTAAATCTTTGATGGTCTATGATAATTTGTGATAAAATTTTGGTACACACATGCTGCATTAATACACATGCAAATTTAGACGTATATGGATGTATGTAGGTAGGAAATGTATCCGTATTTTGAAGTTTGCAAGAAGCAATTGTACTAGGTTATAATTTATGGAGTTTACATAATTATTATTACATTTTAATGTTGCCTGTGGATGCAATATTAGGCCAAATGCTATGAAGCATGGTAATGCAATATTACATAATTTCTCTCTCTCTCTCTCTCGCTTTTTTTTAGTAAGAAACAATTTCATTAATGGGTTCAGTTCTTATGGTGAGGCGAGTTGTTGGTTTTACGTTCGTTTAACGTCTAAATGACAATTAGGACATGAATGAGTAGGGAATTTCTTACATTTTGGATTTTGCAGTCGAGAAGGTCAACTCTGAGAGAAGGCAAGATAAGAAGTTTAAACAGCTGTTTTTAGAAGTTTTAGGAGTAAAGTTAAATTACTACATGATGGGATGTTGTATTCTTTGGTTATTGATTTTTGAGGTGTATTGATACTGGTCGATGGATTCTTAGGAAGAGAAGGTTTGTGTATACCTTGTTTTTGTTGCTTCAGCTTCTTGCACTCATTTGTACTTTTTATGCTTCAAAAGTTGAGTTCATTTTCCAAAGAAAAAGAGGGAGGAGTTTCGCCAGTTGATAGGCATTCTGTAATGTGTCTTGAAGATTTCTTGTGTTGTCCATTTTTACAATTTATGAGATTAGTAAGGATGCAGGTAAGCCGGTCATGCACCTGTGGATATTAAAAAAATGACATTATCTATTTATTAACCTATCATTTGAATAATATTTTTTCGAAGGCTTGTATGTTTTAAAGTCAACTTTAAAAAAGCTTAGAAAGTTAAATTGTCTGTCAACTTTTTTGTTCTAGATCTTTGAAGTTGGTGATGTAACATTGCTGGATGATTCAAAAGATGTTGGCGCAAGAAATCATCGTCATCTTGCTGCTCTATATTGCAGTGCCAATTCTGGATTTGAGGTAAGAATCTAAATAGAACTCCAGATCTTCCCTTTTACCATTGATTGCTGTTAAATGGATAAAATACATTTTAGTCCCTAGTGTGTGTGTGTGTTTTTTTTTTAATTTTCAATTTAGTTTAGCATTTTTCTTGTAATCGCTCATCATTGGTGAATGTTAAAATTGGTTGATAGTAAACTTTTATGACATAAATGCTTAGTGAATTGGTGAAAAATCATCATGAAAAAATGTCATCTAAGGGAGGAAAGTTTCTAATACTTTGAATTTTTAAGATATTGGTAGAAATTTCTAGGATGATTTTTGTTTCTTTAACTTTTTTGCCAATTCCCTAAGTATCAAGTCATTTATTATCAACCAATTTTAACATTCATCCAAAGAGGGACTAAATTGAAACTTTTTAAACAATATAGACTGAATTGAAAAAAGATCCAAACATTAAGCACTAGAACATATATTTAGCCTTTCTACCAATTTTAATATTCATCCAAAGAGGGACTAAATTGAAACTTTTTAAACAATATAGACTGAATTGAAAATAGATCCAAACATTAAGCACTAGAACATATATTTAGCCTTTCTAAATTAACTATTTATTTATTATCATTATCTCTTTTTTTAAGAAACAATTTCATTGATATGATGAAATGTTACAAAAGGGGTATCCAAGTATTTATAAAAAATCTATCCAGTTAGATATAAGAGATGAAAGATTAAAAGTGCTAAAAGGGTGCTTTCTTTTATACCATTGCATACCTTAAAAGAGAGATGCTTCGAAAATGGTATCAAGATTGCTTTCCTTTCCGTTGAAGATATGGACATTTCTTTCATTCCAAATAATCCACTTGAGAGCCCGAGCCAAGTTCTTTCACAAAACCTTTTTTTTTCTTTTGAAGGGATGAATGACAAGGACTAATGTGAGCCAATCATTTATAGATAATGGTTGAACCACCCTTCAATTGAAGGCACTAAACAGAATGTTCTAAAGGGCCAAGGCCAAGAGGCAAGGTTTGAAAATATGACTGGTTGTTTCCCCATTACACTTGCAAAGGGAGCACCAATGTGGAGATAAGTACAACCAAGGGCAACGTTTCTGCAATCTATCATGGGTGTTGATGCTTTGGTGGCTAATCTCCCAAATAAACAGATTGATGTTCTTAGAGCGAGTCAATAGGAGAGCTGAGGGAGGAGGACAAAGTTTTGGTTGTGAAGGAACCCTGGTTGCCAATCTGCCAAACCCAAAAATCACTGCTGTTTGTAGGCTGAAAAGATGCTGTCAGATGGGTCAAAGCAGCCCAGTCAGAAGGATTCTTGGGTTTGGAGATTTCTGCTTCTGTGAGGTTGTGGCGGAAATTTGGGGTCCAAGAATGGTTTGACCGATCCCATAAATCATAGATGGAACCCTCTCCTTCAGATTGGATAAAGCATAAAGGGTGGTGAAGGTTTGCTTTAGGGGCCTTTGGGATAACCAAGAATCCTTCTGAAACAAAGTTTTTCTTCCATCGCTACCTTTGCAAGCAATGTTACGAAAAATCAGATCCTCCCTTTTGCAGATTAGTTTCCACGAGCTCAGAGATGAGGTTCTAGGGGCTCCAAGTGCTTTAAGACCAAGGTGGCTGGTTCCATGCTTTATTGAGATCACCAAACGCCACATGGCATTCTCTTTCACCCTAAATCTCCAAACCCATTTAGCAAGTAGGCCATTGTTTCTGATTTTAATATCATTAATGACCATTTGAGATGATGGATGGATGCTTTTGCATTGCATCCAGACCATAAAAAGTGGCGAAATAGAGCTTCAATCTTTGAGGCCTCCTATCCTAAATACATACAACAGAAGGAGCAACAGCAAAGAAGGAAAGTAATTGCAAAGTGCCCTTGTGGGCCCCACTGAGGGGAGAGTGTATGAGTTTGTTATTTACTGTGTGTAGGGGGTTATTTTGTTTTTCGTGCTTTATTTTGTGCGAGTAGTCGCTTGAAGGGTAGGAGAGACCGACCTCTTGAACGCTGGGGAGATGAACTCTATTTGTGATTTCCTTTGTGGTTTGGTTACTCTGTTTAAGCTTGTTTTGGGACTCTGATATTTCTATTTCAATCGAAGGATATAGAGTAACGTTAGCTCTATTCGCGTATTCGTGTTGTAGTGTGTTCTTTCTTTGCAGGGAAGGAGTTGAAATACCTCACAAATTGGTATCAAAGCACGTCTCACTCGGGGGCGTACATGGCAAATGGCGCAGAAACAGTTGGAAGAAAGGGTAGGAGGAGCCGAGAAAAAGAGAGGAGAAATGAAGGAGGTCTTATAGAGCATCAGTAAGAAATTGGAACCGCTTGCGAGTGAGTTTTGTGAAAGCTAAAAGAAGAATCCCGTACGAAGGGGAGAACTGCATCTGAGGTTTCAGAGGGTTCATCGCTAAGAAACATGGAGGAGAGAGGAACCAATGACTCGAAGGAAAAAAAGGTTGAGAAAATAGAGAGTAAGGAGGGAAACGAAAGAAATATGTTTAAGAAATTAGAGATGCTTGTGTTTTCAGGGGACAAACCCAGATGCGTGGTTGTTTAGGGCTGGGAGGTACTTTGAGATTCATCGGTTAATTGATTTGGAGAAGATCACAGTCCCAGTGGTGAGCTTCGAAGGCGCCGCGGTCGACTGGTATCGTTGGGCATAAAATAGAAAAAAATTCTTAACATGGGATGATCTGAAATGAAGGTTATTCGAACGCTTTCGACCCACACAAGAGGGAAGTCTCATGGCCAGATTTATATCGGTGTACAAGGAAGCGGAGCTGTGGCAGATTTTAGGAAGAAATTCGACACTGTCTCAGGACCGTTGTTGGATGTTGCTGACGATGTGCTAGAGGATACCTTTTTGAATGAACTTCACCTCGTCGTTAGGATAGAAATGATTAGCAGAGAGCGTCGTGGGTTGGAGAGCATTATGAAACATGCCCAACTTGTGGAATATCGCGATTTAGCTGTGGTTAGCCTATGAAGGGGATAAGGCCCGATTAGAAAGTAACACCAATGGCCCAAGCAAGTTCAGCCCCACTAGTGGGGGTAAAGTGCCCAACATGAGGGTGAGTAAAGCGGGCGGAAAAACGTCTGACTCGAATTCGACCCGAGTAATTACTTTACAAGAAAAGAGGGAAATTTTCGCAAGGAAGGTCAACTGAAATGTTTGACGGACGTGGAATATCAAGCTTGAAGGGAGAAAGGCCTTTGTTGTTGTTGTGAGGAGAAATATACGTTGAGACACCCTTGCAAAAATTGTGAGCTCCGAGTATTGATCATGAATGATGACGAGGAAGTAGAAAAAGAGGAAGAAGAAGCCCTAGTTGAATCGATTGAAGCGAAAGCGATTGAGGTAGGCAGTTTGGTGGAGTTAGCTCTAAATTCGGTGGTGGGGTTATCGACGCTGGGAACCATGAAAGTACAAGGTCAGGTATGTTAAAGATTGGTGGTGGTGTTAATTGACTGTGGAGCCACCCATAACTTTGTTGCCCAAGCCCTTGTAGAGGAATTGAAATTCCCATTAACGGGAACTTCGAATTATAGAGTGGTTATGGGAACAGGGGTAGCAATGCGAGGCAAGGGCATGTGTAGAGCTATTGCCTTAAGCTTCCAAAAATCACGATCAAAGCAAAGTTCTTACCCTTAGATCTCGAAGGAGTAGATCTTATATTTGGAATGCAATGGCTATGTAAGACTGGTTTTATGTGGGTCGATTGGTCTTCTCAAACCATGACTTTTCACGTGGGAGGAAAGAAAATCACGCTGAAAGGTGATCCCTCGCTCACCAAGGCAGAAGTTTCGTTGAAAATGTTGACGCATTTCAGGGCTCTGTAAGACCAAGGGTACTTAGTCGAGTTCCAAGGGTTGACTATCTAGGATAGCAAGGAGCGAAAGGAAGAATTATATGAGGAGGCAGAGCTGCCACACGATATACAGTCTTCTTGCTAATTTCAAGGAAATTTTTGAGAGTTCGGCGAGTCTACCTGCACAGAGACAAATTGATCATAGAATTCAGTTGGTTGAACACCACGTCCAACCGTACAAGTACGCACACGTTCAAAAGAATGAGATTGAGAAGTTAATCAAAGAGATGATGTTGACAGGAATTATACAGCCAAGCACGAGCCCATTCTCAAGTCCAGTAATCTTGGTTAAGAAGAAAGATGGGAGTTGGAGGTTTTGGCGTTGTTTACAGAGCACTGAACAAGGTAACTATCCCTGCCAAAGCTCCCATCCCTGTTGTTGAAGAGTTGCTTGACGAACTCCATGGGTCAATAGTGTACTCGAAGTTGGACTTGAAAAGTGGATATCATCATATTAGGGTGCAAAATCGAGATATTTCAAAAACGACATTTAGGATGCATGAGGGACATTATGAGTTTCTTGTTATGCCCTTTGGGCTAACCAACGCTCCTGTGACCTTCCAGGCGTTGATGAATAAGATATTTGACCCTTCCTACGTAAGTTTGTCGTAGCCTTCTTTGATGATATCCTAATATACAGTTCAAATTACGAGGACCACAAGAAGCACCTCACAGTTGTCTTCAACACGCCCAAGGACAAGAAGCTCATGCCAACCTCAAGAAATGTCAGCTTGTGAGGAAATGCATCGAGTATTTGGGGCACTGGGTGTCCACCAGAGGTGTGGAGGGAGATGGGGAGAAAATGGATGCAATGATTCAATATCCTACCCCAAAAAATCTCAAAGAGTTGTGGGGTTTCTTAGGCCTCACAGGGTACTATCGACGATTTATTTTAAACTATGGATCTCTAGCCGCTCCCCTATCCAAGCTGTTGAAGAAAGACGGATTCGATTGGACTGATGAGTTGATGGCCGCGTATGAATGTCTGAAACAAACAATGGTGACTCTCTCTATGCTGGCGTTGCTTGATTTCAATCTCCCATTTGTCATTGAAACAAGTACTTTAGGTATTGGGTTTGGGGCAATGCTATCTCAAAACAAGCGACTTGTAGCTTTTTTCAGCCAAGTGCTATAAGGACGTCCAAGAACTAAATCGATTTATGGAAGGGAGCAGATGGCCATGGTCTTGGCAGTTCATAAATTGCACCACTATCCTAAGAAGCACAGACACGATACGACAGACGATACGCCAATTTCTAAAAAAGTAGGACACAAACACGTTAGGGATACATTGTTTTTTTTTTTTTTTTTTTTTTAAATTTTTAGATATCTATGTTTATATGCATCTTTTTATTACTTTATAA
>JAOANK020000022.1:10539557-10551148 GCA_026257165.2 Telfairia occidentalis | reverse complement strand
GAAATGAGTCCAGGCTGTTGTTCTAAAGAGTTTTGTTGATTCAAAAACTAAAGCCTTCTTCAAGTAGGACTGATTACATTAGACTCCACTCTTTGACACATTCCAGTTGTATGCTCTATTCACAGACACGGTTGGCCCCGGAGATGTCGGGCTAAAAGAAGAGAGCATTGACGATGACCGAGGGCATGGACTTTTTGGACTGAACCAATTCAATCGGATAGCTCGATGGGCTCAACCAATAACATATGTTGATATATTTGAAGGTGAAAGTTTTACAGTTAAGTCCCATCCATCCCCTTTTCTTAAAGGGAAAATTTTTGGACCTCTGGATTTTGGTTACACATATTCATTGTTGAGTTTTATTTAGGGAGAAAAAACATTAGGCAGGGGTAATTTTCTGTTCTTAAATCAGAGAAATGGTTACTTTTCCTGTAATCAGAAGAAAGATAAAAACACATTTTTTGGTAGAATTGATGTCAAATTACCAGCAACTGTATCTGGTTAGTTGTTTTTGAAGCCTTTGCAGTGACAATTATGCTTATGAATTTACTTATTATCATGATGCAGATATGTATATTTTGCTTTCCTACTTCTTCTGTCATCCCTCTCCATGACCATCCTGGGATGACTGTGTTCAGCAAAGTTCTCTATGGTTCTCTTCATGTAAAAGGCTATGACTGGGTTGAACCTGCTATCATTCAGGAAAGCAAGGGCTCCACATATTTTCCAGGTTTGATTTCAAATACCAGTTTGTTTTCAGGATGTACATAAATAGTCAATGAATAGTGTATATATCATTTTGAGTTTTGGCCTGATGGTTGTCTGCTATTCTCTAGTTTCATAGTTTCATAGTTTACCTGTCATGCTCATAATATTGGTAATGCTCATTGCTTTATGCCTGAATGAACTTAAATCATGATCGAGTGTCGATAACTTTGAATCAATACCATGAGTTCGTGAATATCGAACATGAGCAAAACCCTATAAATGAAAAATATTGTAGATTATCGTGCAGTTGACTGAATCTACAATCATATGATCGTTTGACATATTCAAGATGCCATTGATATATCTTGGCCTTTGGCCATTATCTTCCGACTGCAGCTTGCTCTTCTCCTTGCTTTGTTTTTGGCTCAAACAATTCCTGCAACAAATTTTCAGTATATTACAGATAGCAGGTTGTGTCTGCTGGCTTGCATTTCCCTGCTTGGTTATATTAAACATAGAACTATAGAAGGGATGTCAGTTTGTAGCTCATGAATGACTGGTGTTGTTTATGAATTCCAATGATAGGATTACTTATCATGAACAACCCCCCCTCCCCCCAACACACACACCCAAAAAAGGAAAAACTAAAGGAGATCGTTTTTTCCAGCAAGATTGGCCAAGTTAACAGTCGATAAAGTTCTAACGGCATCGAGTGCAACATCAGTTTTGTACCCGAAGACTGGCGGTAATCTGCATTCCTTCACTGCAGTTTCGCCGTGTGCCGTGCTCGACATTCTCTCGCCTCCTTATGATGAAGATAAAGGAAGAAGATGTACATACTACCATGACTATCCTTATTCAACTTTCTGTAAGTAACCTTTTCCTCCTTCGATATGATATTTATGTCTCTCATTTAATCGACAAGTCTCAGACACAGTGGCTTGCAAAAATCAGCTGCAGAATCCAGACCCAATTTAAACGATGAAGAAGTAGAAGATTATGCCTGGCTTGCAAAAATCGAGACCCCCGATGATCTATATATGCGACCGGGGATGTACGCTGGTCCTGCTATTCAAATTTAGGCATCGACAGATCTGGGATTATTGAGCTTCTTCCAAAGCTGCTTCTACCCATGATTTATACTAGATTAGCTCTTGAGAGGAACTTGATTTTTTATGGTGTCCTTTTGGCTGATTATAAAAGTGTAATGTAGGAGATACAGCCAGTTACTAGTATGTTTTACCTTGGAAACTGATAAAAATAGCATGCCAAGTATTTGTTCATCAGGGGTGAAAATGTTACCTCCTCTTAGTTGATTGCTATTAATTATAAAGGTTCCATTTGAATTCCAAGTTTCAAGTGAAGTGGTAAACTTTTAGCAATATTTTTCATCTGCTCAATGTTTGATGACATACTTTATAGGAACTTATTTGGTTTCCATTATTTGGCTGTATGGAATAGCTTTCAAACTAGAAGTATCCCTGAATGTAGTAGTTTGCAAATCAGAAAAAGAGCTGCATTACTTGAAACGAACATTTCCATGGATAGTTCAGAACAAAAATTTAAATACTGGCATGGTAACACTTAATAAATTTTGTAACGTGTTAATTTGAACTCCTCGTCCTCGCACATAAAACTTCTGCACATTGTTTCTGCAGAAATCCTCTATATTTTCTTTTATCAAGCCCACCTTCAGCCTAAAATTGATACATTATCACTGAAACCTTGAACTTTTACCTCCTAAGGTGATCTGAAAGACTCACCGGCATAGCGAACATTGCCAAGTTCTTCTTCAATGCGAAGAAGCTGCATCCAAAATTTAAAAATATCGAGAAGAATTAGAACTGTTGTGACAATTACAGTACAACTAGTGAAACTTACATACACTGATGAAATAGCTATCATCAGGAAGGGTTGGAACATTTTAACGAGGATAACAATTTTGGAAGGTCTAATATAATCAAACTTTACCTGATTATACTTGGCTAATCGTTCACTTCGGCATGGAGCTCCAGTTTTGATCTATAAAAGAGTAACAAAATGCTCAGTTATGAGTGTTATGTCGATAACATATAGGCGTTATAGTTGCTGATAGAAGAGCTGAAGATGAATGAAACCTGTCCACTAGCTAAGCCAACAGAAAGATCGGCAATAAAATTATCTTCAGTTTCACCACTTCGGTGGCTGACCATCACACCCCAACCAGCAGCCTTTGAATCAAGAGCAGCTTGAATTGATTCAGTCACTGATCCAATCTGGTTAACCTACAGAAGCAATTTCTAACGTATAAGCTAATTGCAGTATCAAAATGACATGATTCAAACTGCATATAGATACTGGTCAATCTAAATCAACGGAGAACCTGTAGATTCAGGTAAAGTAAAATCAAAGTTTTAAGGACTAACGTGAAGCCTAAAATTAGTCTAAAACAGAAAGAGAAAGGAAAAATGGTAAAAGAGGCTGCTTACCTTCAGAAGTAAAGCATTACAAGCCTTTTTCTGAATTGCTTCGGCTATTCTCTTTGGATTTGTTACCAACAAGTCATCTCCAACAAGTTGGATATCAACAGAAGATTGTAGGGAGGCCCAGGAGCTCCAATCATCTTGGTCAAAGGGGTCCTCGATGGAAACAATGGGAAAATCTCTGACGAACTGTTTATAGAGTTCGCCAAGTCCATGAGCTGAGTGAACATGAGCTCCATCATTTGGCTGTTTCTTGAAGTCCAGATCATACTTTCCATCTTTAGTGAAAAACTCTGAAGCTGCAACATCCATTCCGATTTTGATCTGCTTCATAATAAATTCTTTGTCTTAGCAGGACTCATTAGAAAGCAAGAACACCATGCCAAACAAAAAAGGAAAATTTAGTATCCTGTACCTTTCCTGTATAACCAGCCTTTTCAATGGCATCAATAAGCAATACCAGTCCTTCTCTGTTATCTTGAACATTTGGAGCAAAACCACCCTCATCTCCAACATTACAAGCATCTTGTCCATATTTCCCTTTAATAATTCCCTTCAGTAGGTGATAAACTGTTCATAAGAAAATTCGAAAGTCAGGTTATTTCCTACTCCTTAATGACAGGATTAAGTAAGAAAGTTCGAGAATAAAAAAACCTGTCCCTAAACCATGCATACATGTCAGAAACGAGCATATATGTGAGATACAAAACGTAAGATGGAAAAGAAGATTGCAGCAGTTGCCCACCTTCACTTCCCATGCGAAGTGCCTCAGCGAAAGATGTAGCACCTACTGGTAAAATCATAAACTCTTGCATGGCTAGATTATTTCCTGCATGGCTACCCCCATTTATAACATTAAAAGCAGGAACTGGCATAACGAGCTCCTTTGTGCCCGATATTTCTTGGATGTGCCTATATAACGGCAGTCCCTTGGCGCCAGCACCAGCTCTGCATACGCTCAAAGAAACTCCTAGTATAGCATTTGCCCCAAGTTTCGATTTGTTTGTGGTTCCATCAATTTCCAGCATAATTGCATCAACATCTTCTTGATTCCTAGAGGAGATGACAAACTAAGGTTAGGAAGTTCCTGCTTTTAATTGCATCAACAACTTCCACATAGACTGAACAACCAAAAAGCAGTGAATTTTACATCTTAAAGAATAAACCCGATACAAAAACTACCAATGAACAACTGACGATCCAAGTAATAGTAAAGTTAACGAAAAACCATATAGTTTGAGAATCCCAACTATAAAATTTTCCGCTATCTTTTCGTTGACATTCATGTCCTTGTCTCGCAACAATCACGATGAAAAGGTGGCGTTAAGTAATTGAAGTTTCAGAAATAAATCTCTTGGCGCAATTTATAGTCCTAGAAAGTATATTCATAAGACATATTGTAGATGGTCCACCTAAATGTAAAAACATTTTTGCAGTCAATTATCAAACGATGTAAACAAGAAAAGCTCGTTCGACCGAAAAACAACTCCCAGTTTTGACAGTCCGAAAACTGTAAAATACTCAGAGAGTAGAAACCGTAAGAAACAATTCGATCAGATTAACGCAATTTCAATTTGCACGAATTGCACTCAGTGTGTAGACGTTCAAATTGATATCCATAAAGCAAATAAAAAAAATTTCAAACCACCTGACATCGACGCCGACGAGCTTTGGAGCCAAGATGTCATTGATGTTCTTAACAGCAGTAAGCACGCCTTTACCTCCATAAACGCTTTTATCCCCATCTCTAAGCTCCAGAGCCTCATAGATCCCAGTGGAGGCTCCACTGGGGACCGCGGATCGGTAGAGATCATCAGTGATCAAATCAACCTCGACCGTCGGATTGCCTCTGCTATCAATGATCTGCCGGGCCTTCACTGACTTCAACTTATATTCCCTCGACGCCTTGGTAGACGCAGAAGGCGCCACAGCAACGGAACATCGAACGGCGCCGGAGCGAAGAGGCTTCGAGGACGAAGAAGAAGAAGGTATTGAGGTAATTAACGTTTGAGATTTTGAAGGAAAAAGGGTTTTGTCGAGGAAATTCATGGTGGGTGGGGAAGCTAGAGACGCCATGGAAATGGATGGAAAAAAAAACTGAAGGAGAGAAATGGGTTAGCTTTGGTGGAAAAGAAAAGAAAGGGAGTGTAGAGTATATGTAGAGAAGAAGGAGAACAAAGAGAGAGTGGGAAAGTCCGCCCAAAAGGGCGTTCAAAGCAGAGCAGCCAGCAGCGTGGTTGTTGGGACTTTGCGACCAGAAAGTGGCACTCAAGAGGCAGTGGAAATTTGGACACCAGGTTAGGTGGGGCTGGAAAAGTAACTATAATTTTGATATCCGACAAGGTTTTTGTTAGTGTATCGATATAGATTTGAATTTTCGATCCGAAGGAAGTAGATGACTTAGGTGTTGAGCTGTGTGTTGGAATTAAACTTTTGACTCTTTCGAAAGTTCAAATCACCACTCCGACATGTGTTTAGCAGATGAATAGTTGAATTATGTTCAGGTTGACAATTTTGTTTGATTTCAACAAACATGTAGGGATGATGATTTGAACTTTCGACCTTTTGGTTAATGATATATACTTTAATCAATTTAATTATGTTCAGATTGAGCATATCATCAAATTTAAGGCACTCGGCTCCGTCTTGTTATGCAAGGATAATTGGCCCTTTTTGTGGCCTTCTTTAAGAAACAACTGGACTTTTGATAGATCAACCTTTTTTATGCACAGCTTTATTCTGAAAGAGAAATGAACTTTGCTCCTATGGACTCTCGGTGCTCCAGTGGTTTGCAAGAAGGAAAAATGACTCATCCTTTGCAAGGCGACATTACTAGTCAAAAATTGTGTGGCTAACTGATTTTTAGTGTAATCTTAAAATAATATAATACCACTAGCATGTTACGTAAATGCTAAACTAAGATCTCTTGGGCCCAAAATTGAAAGTATAAAGACTTACTATAGACATTTTGAATAAAACCACGATGCAAGTTTATAGACCTATTAGAAACTTTCTAAAGTTTGGACTAAATAGGCACAACACTAAGGGGCTGGTTAGAAAATTTTAAAAATACAAATACCAAGTAGAAATAACTTGATTAAAGCTTAGGAGCTTATTATAATTTTTTAAAGTATATTGACTAAATAGATATATTTTTTAAAGTTTAAAAACCAAACTCATAATTTAATAAAATAAAACTAAACTAAATTTTAATAAAGTATTCCATACAAATTTGATACCTATAGTTTATTTCCAATTCTAGTAATTTTTTTTTCATTTTTCATTTTTTAAGTTTTAGTTTTTTTTTCTTCAGTTTAACATGAAAGAAGAAAGAGAATAATTGAATCTACTACTTTTTGATAGAGAAGATATGACTTAACTAATTGAACTATATTCGGTTTGACCATTTTTAATTTAACAAGTCGTAGAGTGGAGGTTTGCGAACTCTAATACATATATTACATATGAATTTGACTTTAGTTTATTCACTCTTGACAAGTTATAAATTCCAAAACAAGTTATATTTGTAACTTTTAGGAAATTCTGTATTTGAAATTATTTTTATAAGCAATCAAGTTTTGTATCTTTTTTTCTAATAATGGTAAGTTTGGTTACAAAGGTGGGTCCTACAAAACCACTTTTTAAATATGTGGGCCCCGGCCTCTTGGGTTAGGTGGGTGAAGGCGGCTCTTACAAGGTGGAAGGTAGGTAGCTGTCTTTGTGGGCTTTAACAGATGGCCCACATCCAAATATTTTGGGCCAAAAAGCCCTCAAATGAGACCGACTCCGGCCCTGCAGGATATTGTAAGAAAATTTGAGAATAATTATGATTTTTCATGATACTGCAATTAAATTATGTAAATAATCGAAAGTACGAGATTACTAATGCTAATGCATGGTAGTTATATTTTCTTTTATTTCAAATGTGTCTATTAATTGAAAATTTATCTTATGATGCATATATAATTAATTAATAATAACAATATAAACGTAAGATAGTATTTCATATATTCTCACTCATGTACAAAATTAAAAATAAACAATTTAATGTAAATTTGTCAAAAGAAAAGAAAAGAAAAGAAAGACTAATGTAAGATTACAAAACAATATTTGGCTTTTTTTTTTTTTAATTCAACATTTGTGGGAATGAGGATCAAACCATCAACCTCTACAATGGTAGATGTGCTTTTATCGCTCGAATTGACAACAATATTTGACTTTTACACACTTTATAAAAAAAATAGAAAATAAAAATTTAGGTAACTAAGCTGGCTTTTACATACATTGAATAAACTTTACAAAAGTAGCTATTTAATTCTACAATTCTGTTAAAAATATAATATCTAATATTCTGAAAAAGATATGAATCTCTGTTATTATCTAACTTCCAAAAGACATCTAAATTTATGGATTATTCTTTTGAAGTTTTCAATGAATAAAATCACAAGAAAATCCATCCACTTTGAAAGAGATGTTTTTAGGGTTTATATCTCATTTTGGTCTCTAAAATTTTAAGTTTATTATATTTTGGTCCATGACCTTTAAGTTTATTTCATTTTGGTTTTCAAACTTTCAAAATGTATATTTTAGTTCATAAACTTACAAAAAATAATCATCTTAGTCCTTCATATATAATTTTGTCATATAATATTTATTTGTTTGATGATTGTCTTCAACTTGTGTTTATTCATATATTTGAAGTTATATCATTAATTTGTTAAAAATAAAATAAAGATAAAAATCAAAATAGTTATTCTTTAAAAGTTCAAACACAAAAACAAACACTTTGAAAGTTAAGAGACAAAAATGGAACAAACTTGAAAGTTTAAAAACTAAAATGAATATTTTAAAAGTTTAAGGAGAAAAATGAGACGAACTTGAAAGTGAGACCGAAATAGGATTTAAACCTATCTTGATATATTGAGTTATATTATTAAAATTTAATATTTAGGAGAAAAAGGAAAAAGGATAAGAAAAATCCAGCTCGTTCCCCATGCAAAACACTCCGTCTGAATATGACTATTTCAACGTGGCGGTCCGTTCAGTCGTGGGACTTTACAGAACTGCCACGTGGCATATTACCTTAAGAAAACAGATTTGATTGGGTGCGTGCATGTCACGTGCAAATTAACTGTATCTAACAAATAAATAAAAAAGGAAAATAAAAAACAAATTAGATAACCGTTCTGTTCGTTGTTCGATTACTACATGCAAATTACACAACACACAACACAGTTACAAATCCATCACGACGCCTTCTCTTCCGCTCTATTTTGTTACTTTTACTTTTTTTTCTCTCTCTCTCAATCTCTCTCTAACGAAAATGCCTCGACTGAGCAACGCGGTGATCGGAATTTTGAACTGCTGCACTCTCATCGCCGGTCTGATCGGAATCGGCATCTCTCTATACTTCCGCTTTCGCGGAGGCTCCGACTGCCAGAAGGTAATCCAAAACCCTCTACTCCTTCTCGGAATCTTCCTCGTCGTCATGTCGATGCTAGGTCTCATTGGATCTTTCTGCCGACTCAATTTCATACTCTACTTGTACCTGGTGGTGCTATTTCTGATGATCCTTGGGATCATCGCCTTCACGATTTTCGCTCTGTTGGTTACGAATAAAGGCGTTGGAAGGACGGTGTCGGGGAAAGGATATAAGGAGTATCGGCTGGGGGATTACTCGAATTGGTTGCAGAATTATGTTGTGAATGAGAAGAATTGGGATGAGATAAGGAGTTGTTTGGTTGATGCGAAGGTCTGCGAGAGTTTCAGCAATAAAACTCCTCAAATACAGGATGAGTTTTACAAGAAGAATTTGTCGCCTATTCAGGTACGTACTTCACGAGCGTACGCCTAGGATTAATTTCGCCGATCAGAGAGTTGATGCTTTTCGTTTTAATTGCGATTTAAAACGCGATCGAGATTCATTTTCATCTATTTGATCATAAGAAAAAGGTCTGTTTAAGTTAATTAATCAACGTGATTGGATAATGAAACAAAAAATGCAATAGATCTTTTCGAGTTAATTACCGATCCAGAATTAATTCGATCGCCGAATGTTTTGATCATACCGTGTTGTTGTAACCAATTGTTTTGATCTGTTTTGATGAAGTCTGGATGCTGTAAGCCGCCAACGGAGTGTGGATTTGAGTTCAAGAATGCAACGTTCTGGACGGTGCCGAAATCGGGGCAGGCGGTGGTGGGCGGCGATTGCAAAGAATGGAGCAATGAGCAGGAGACGTTGTGCTACGACTGCGATGCTTGCAAAGGAGGAGTTCTGGCGAACATCAGGAAGGAGTGGAGACATTTCGCCATTTTCAACGGCTGCGTGCTTGCGATCGTCACCATTGTCTATTGCATCGGTTGCTGCGCAACGAGGAACAACAAGTCGTCGCGTTCCAAGTATCCCAAGTACAGTGGCTATGCGTAACATTTATTGTTCTTGTTTCTAATATCATTGAACTTGACTGATATATTATATTATATTGACTTCAGTTTATAGATTCCAAACCTGTGAATTATGAACATGGTTTTTCTTTCTTTTATTTTTTTTTTAACCTTTTTGGACAATATGTTAACATGATTTGGATCTTGCAAATATGTAGGATTTATTTGACTGATCAGAATTTGTTTTCTGATGTTACTACGTCATTTGTAGCATGTTCGGAGTATGAATTAATGTTGAGCAAAATAAATATTAATTTTATTTTAATTAGGATAATTTTCAAGATTAAATTTGTATTTCTCAAATTTAAACCAGGCTTGCAAGTGTTTTTGGCAATTAATGATCTATAGTCCTTCCCACCAAAAATTATCACGTTTTAAAAGTTGGTTTGGTTCAAGTCAAAAGCAAGGTAACTAAATGAGAAGAATGAACTTATTATTGACAAAAATAAAATGACATTAATATTTTTTTCTTTACTACTCATATCTAAAAATCCCTAATCGTTTAATACTTTTTTTTTTTTTATAAAAAAAAGTGAACTCAATCTATACTATAAACCTTATTCGATAATCTTTGAAGTTCTGACAATTAATGCGATGAACAGGGTCCTGAGGTTCAAAAAAGTTTTATGGTATTCCGCATCCAAGTTTCCTAGTGATTATGTGTTAGGTTTTTATAAATATATATATAATTTAATTATCATTTTGATTACTGTTAAAGTTAATAAAACAGTAGCAGTATAATTTTGTTAATATAAATTTTTGGTTTAAAAACCCTAGTACTTGTACTCAACTTATGTTCACAAAGTGTACCATTATGTTAAAATTGTGATGGAGAACAATGAGATAAAAGATAAAATTACGGGACGAAAACGATCACTTTTTCAAAATATAGAGATTCAAATGAACTAAGAGTATGTTTGATATGACTTTTAAATTGATTATTGATGGAAAAAAATATTTTTTTTTAAATTAACAGTATTTGATTGAAATGTTGAAAAACGTTCTTAACTAATTAAAAATAATTTTTAATAATAAAAAATAATTTAAAAAAGTGTAAAAATATATAAAATACATTTAGAACTTTTTAAAATTAAGTATTTTATGAATTTTCTTCCAAAACCGCTTATATAATAAATGTTTTACTTAAAAACATTTTTTAAAAAGATTATACCAAACATGCACTAAATTAAACTCAAGCGGATAATACAAGGACTAAAATGAACGTTGTAAAAATATAAATACCAAAATTAAAAACATAGGGACCAAAATAGTAATTAAAACTAATTTCTTTTATAGTGACTCTAAAACCTATTGCTTTTCTTTTTTTTTTTTTAATAAAAAAAATTAAATTCAGAAAAAAAATGAAAGCATAATGACTAATCTGAAACGAAACACACCCACAGTCCACAGTGCACATTCCACAGATGGCTTTCAATTATTTATTATTTTATTTTATTTTTTGAGATGTAAAGGAGTAGAATGGTGATGAAAGTGAAGCCTCAAATGTAATGAAAGAACAAGAACAAGGGAGGATCACAGATAGCTCCGAACAATAATATCTGAAAATCCCCCCATTAATTCCATTCCTTGTTGCTGATCATAAGCTTAAGCACAAACAACAGAGACATCTATTTGAGAAAAGTACAGGACAGGAACAAGAAGAGGTATACTACTAGAGATGTAAGTAGTTCGAGCGACCACGTGGGTTGTAATAGAAACGAAGGAATACTCGGAACCACCAACGAACCGCATACCCAACCGATCACAAGAGAACCAAGTCTGCAAAACACCAAGAGAGAGAGAGAGCAGATGAGCAATTAGGTTTATATTTTGAGATATGTAAAGAGAAGAGAACAGCAGTTTGTGGATGTTTTACCCTATGATAGAAGCCCGAGCCAAGCTTTTAGTCTTCTCATTTAGAAAATATATGCAAGCCGCCAAAGACACTGCAACCTGCATTCATTGATATACATATAT
>JAOANK020000022.1:10520559-10531262 GCA_026257165.2 Telfairia occidentalis | reverse complement strand
AATAATAATGTAACAAGAGCAATGAACCGACGCCAATGTTCATATATAAGCCTACGGAAGAACGCCTAACCCTCCGTTTCAGCAACGATGAAAGATACAAGAAAAGAGAACCGTTACGTCAAATTTTGGATTACAAACAAGGATAACACGACGTCTCCGATTACATGCCGGAAATGGCTCGTCTCCCAGTTGGGTCTTGACTTCCTTTTCGAGTTCTGCCCCGACCTGTTCCTCGATCGCCACTCGTGATCCAATCCGAGAATGTCGTCATGGAACCCCTCCTGCCCACTCGCCGGAAGATACTGTGCCAAGAACGAAGAGTGTAAGGTTTATATAAGCCTAACCCTCCGTTTCCGCAACGATGAAAGATACAAAAAATTGCCGCAACGATGACAAAAAAGGAGAACCGTTACCTCTATTTTTTGGGTTACAAATAAGGATAACACGACGTCTCCGATTACATGCCGGAAAGGGCTTGTCTCCGAGTTGGGTCTTGACTTCCTCTTCGATTTCTGCCCCGACCTGTCACTCGATCGTCGCTCGTGATACAATCTGATCGCCCACTCGCCGGAATATACTGTGCCAAGAATGAAGAGTGTAAGGTTCATATATAAGCCTACGGAAGAACCCTAACCCTCCGTTTCCGTAACAATGAAAGATACAAACGAACCGTTACCTCTACTTTTGTATTACAACATGGATAACACGACGTCTCCGATTACATACTGGAAATGGCTCGTCTCCGAGTTGGGTCTTGACTTCCTCTTCGAATTCTGCCCCGACCTGTCACTCGATAGCCGCTCGTGATACAATCTGAGAATGTCGTCATGAAACCCCTCTCGTCCACTCGCAGGAATATACTATACCAAGAACGAAGAGTGTAAGGTTCATATATAAGCCTAAGGAAGAACCGCTAACCCTCCATTTCCGCAACGATGAAAGATACAAAAAAGGAGAATCGTTACCTCTATGTTATCATCAAGGAGACGAGAAGCCTTCTTTCAATGCGGTTCCCTGGTAGTGATCTAGGCGTAGGGTTTGGTTTCGTTGGTAGAAGCGAATACTGAAAAAGGCCGACGCCGTCGAAGAAATTGTGGTGAAGAAGAGAGTGAGAGTGAGGGCTATAACTCCGCGGCCGGCGAGAGGGATGGCGGTTACGCTTCCGATTGGGAATTGAGAGATGGTGGAATGGGAAACGACGTTGAAGAAAATTGTTTAACTTTTACCACCCGTTGAAATGACCGTTGAAGACAGGTAATTAATTGGTTTGTTACAATTTTTCCGTGATTTTAGGGATTTTCAGTTATATTAACCACGTTTTATTTAATTTTTAAAGCAATACAAAACAATTTCAAAAATTAAGGACTCGCCAAAAAAAAGAAACAAAAATTAAGGACCAGAAGATCGCTTTTCTAGTAGGTACACACCCACTACTCCTAATACGCCGTCGTTTCCCAGGAATCGCTTTTAATGCATAGTAGTCCAGTTTTTTAAAAAAATTTCATGAAATTAAAATAAAGCAGAATTATATACTGTTTGGCTTGCTAGCGGTTCGTGCAAATAAGTTATAAAATTATTTTTTTGATTTTGATAATTTCGTTTTAAAACTTGTCTCTTTAATTGTATTAAATGATTATATTATTAGTGTAAATAAAACTATTTATTGGTTACTAATTACTATTTGTTTTCTAAAATTATTTTGAAGTTGCTTTGAACTTAATCGATTTTGTAATTAATTTTAAAGTTTTATATTGACTGAAATCACTTGGTCTTCATTTATTATGCACTTTAAATACAGAGAACTCATAGAAATAGAAAAATTTCAAATGTTCTAAATCATATGAACGTTAAAAATTAAGTTTAAGATTTTGATATTAATTTCTAGGGACAAAGAACTGTTTCCATGAAGATTTGTAAACTTGACTGATCATGGATCAAGTTTCTTCCTGCATCAATTCGAATTCTGAGAAATTCATTTCATATCAAAATTCAAAACAGCAAGGCTTAACAACACATTTAGGATTCTAATGAAGGATATATGCTTCATATCTCTCTCTCTTTTATTTATTTGCTTACTAAAAAGTATTGTATTAGATTTTTCCATGTAACCTTACCATATGGATGTAGACCCTTTCGAACCAAGATTCGGGCAAATTTTATTTATTAGGCATCAGTTTGTCTGAGAAGAGTCTCTAAAGCGAAATAACATCTCGTGAAGCGCTTCATGGGTGGTTCTGGAGGTCTGTAATTCAGAGCTTCGTTTTATGTTCAAGTGGAAGCTGCTGCCTCAATATCCTTCTCATAACCTTATTTGTTGCAGTCCTCGGAAGGGAAGGGTAAGGAACCACACGATGAACCTGTGGACATATCACACATGGAGTAAACTCACCAACCACTATTTACTGTCTAACAAAATAGTGAATGAGCTTAGCAGAAATTCTACCCTGAATAATGGATTGAGGTTCTTTTGCAGAGCTGAGTTGAAAGATAGCTTTAACTTATCTAAATCTGGGCTAGTTTCACCTGGATTCTTGAATACAACTGCAATTACCAAATGTTCGGGACCACCACCCGGTGGCGGTACCCCAATGGCAGCTGTTTCAAGAATGCTGTCATCGACTGTATTGCAGATGCGTTCGATCTCGACCGAACTCACCTGCACGAGAATGATAAATCGTTTTATGAACTAAATATATTTTGGCTAAGATCTGAAATCTGCAGGATGTGAGTGAAAAAGAAAGCAACACTGGCGAAACAACACTCAAGGAGTATTTTGGAGAAGATGGAAGATTAAACGTGGACCTATCAACTCATGGCCAGAGAATAGTATTATACAAATACAAAATATGTAGAAAACCTTAATAGCCCAATTTCAATTCTAAAGAAAGTATAGTCTACAACGGTTACATCTGCATAATTGGGGTCTCTATATCAGCTAGCTTTAAGGTGGCGGTTTTAACATTTTCTTAATCAATAATTTGCTTAGTAAAGTAAATTTTGAGGGCCAGGGGTAACGCCATAAGCTTGCCTAATATATTGGATAATATAAACCTCACATAAAAAGATAACAATATTCTCTGAAGCAGTATTTAATTTCCTTGCTTGGTACTTCGCAAATAAATTGTGAATATTTTACCTTCCATTCAGAAAATCAACATGTACCCAATATTCTCCTTTCCATATAATTTCTAAATTTACGTCAAATATTTAGTTCTGGAAGCAGGCACTTTATTTAGCTGCCTGCAACAACCAAAGCAACAGAACCACAATCTCTATGGCTCCATCATTTTAGAGGCTATTTTATCAACAACAATGTCAAAGTTCCTTCTTAGTTTTTACACTGTCATGACCAGCTGTTAGCATTGAGCCTCAGCCAAAAGATAATTTTCACCATGAGATGCTGGAAAAAAATTACCTTTATGCCTCCAAGATTCATTGTATCATCTGCACGACCATGTGCCCGATAATATCCTCGAGAAGTACGCTCAAACAAATCTCCATGCCTTCTCAATACCTGTTAAGGGAGTTGCATGGCAACGGTCTCATTGAAGTGCAAGACAAATATCTCAAGCAGGAGGGTACATCAGAAAATTTGCCTACCATTCCATTCCAACGGGGCATTCCCTTAAAATAGATATCATAATGGTCAGCATTCAAGAGACTACTTGAAGCTCCAAACATGAAAGGTCCGAGGGCCAGTTCACCAATTCCTGGCATATTTTGCGGCTACAGAGGGAAGAAGACAAAGGCAAATGGTCTGTTTGAGAACTCAAGAAAAAAAATTTAACATATAGACCCATCAATTTGATGCATGGAAATTGAGAGAACTGGGAAAGAAAACTCAAGAAGCTTCACATTAAGGGGAATCATATTTCTCCGCCATCGTTGTTTTAATATGACTGGGATGCATTTCCATGAAGCAAAAGCAAGCAGATGTTAAAAAATGAATGAGAAACAAAGGAGAAATGAAAAATTAATTCTAAGAAATAAGAAGGTAAAATGTTTCAAAGCTCTTTTCTTTAACATATGCAAATTCTCCCCCGCTTATTGCCATTGAAACTAATCACCCAATCCTGCAAATGAAGAGTTGATCAATTCTTACAATAGGAGAATCATCATTGCCGAGAATAAAGAGACTGCAACCCATAGCTGGTGTGCTAAAAGCAGCCAATGCCTGAGCCTGTAACAGTGACCCTGTAACAAATCCACCACCAATCTCTGTCCCACCACAATATTCAATGATAGGCTTATAGCAAGCTCTTCCCATTAGCCATAGGTATTCATCTATGCTAGATGCTTCTCCAGTGGAGGCAAAACAACTTGAAGTTCAACAGAAAAAAGGGAGAAAATCGAACAATTAAAACTGACCTCAAATAATGACAATTTTAATCCTGGAGCTCACAGACAAGAGTATAAACAACATGAACAGTTGAAAGTATAATCTTAAGCTCACCGGATGGAAGACCAATCATAACCAGATGTGCAGTTTGTACTTTTCCATGATCGGACAATACTTGGAATCACCCCGAGCATTGTTACTTTAGCATCCTACAGAGAACACAGATCATGAGACTGTGAATGACAAAACGAAATCACAAGGGAGCTAAACTCCAATTGACTAATTTAAAGGCAAATGAAAGGCTAAGATGAAGCAATTAGAGAGAAATAAGGGTCTCAAGCATGGAGCAAAATTAGGATACATCTAAATCTATGCGAATATAAGAAATTTTTTATTTTCCTCATCCTTCTGAATTTATGTAAAGCCTCAAATAACATCCATTCTTTATTTTATTACCAATTGATATATTTCTATAAAAAAACATTACCACCTCATATATTTATTAATTAAAAACTACGATTAAAAGTTTGAACCAGCTGCTTCACATAAAAACTTGTGTATTAAGTTTAGAGTTCGATAAGAGGTCCACCTGTACAAATTTAACAAATCCAGAACTAAGTGGAGATCCATTGTATAATGCCATGGAAGCCCTGTTTAATAATGAAGCATAGACTAGCCATGGACCCATCATCCACCCAAGATTAGTGGGCCACGCAACAACATTGCCCTTATGAATGTCCATATGGCACCATGCATCGGCTGCAGCTTTCAAAGGTGTTACGAGGGTCCATGGAATTGCTTTTGGCTCCCCTGACCAAGAAACAAACAAAATTAAGCCCAGAAGCATGAGAACAACTATGGTTGTTAGCAGTGCATCCTGGCGTTATAAGATGATAATTTACACACCCATTTTATTTATGTCATCAATTCTGTCTCAAACATAAGATACCCTTTCTTCTCACTAAGCTTCTTAGATAACAGGTAACACCAAATCTGTCCATTATGAGTTACATGTTAGGTAAAGGGAAGATTCTTTTATCGGGCTGCTGATTTCATACACTTAAAGTAAGTTTGAAAAGTCACGCTGGCATAATTAAGCTCTCAAGAGCTATGTAAAGTGTAAAACACTTACCACATCCAAGGTCAAAAAAATTTTTTTTGATATGAGCTCCATTATTTTCAAAATTCAACCCACTTTGAAAGTCCAAATCCATTATCTAAGTCTGACAGTCTACAAAGCAATAAGGGATATTTGATGTTTGTCAAAGTGACTTGTATGAACAATTTAGATTGTTCATGACGGGAAAAAAGGCAGAAAATTGAAAAATTTTGATATTCACATAAAGAATGTGTATGTCATATAACTGGCTAGTGTTCCTCCCCGTTAGAACAAAGAGTTTGAGCTGCTGTGAAGTATCCTTATAATTAGAATTCCTTATAACATAAGATATTATCCTATGGAACACTTGTAATTGAGATGAACTTCAAGTTGGCTGGCAGTGTAAATGAACAAAGACGCTTGTGGATAGAGTTATAAATGCATAAATGCACTATGTTACTTTTTTTATTTTTAATAATTAGTGAGCGTCTAAGAATGTTTGTGCAGAGCTCGATTAATCTCGTGTAACAATCCCTTGAGCCTATAACATTTAGCGTAAAAAGAACTTGTATGACATTTAATGTCTTAGTGTCTTAGGAAGAAAGCCACTACTCCTACCTAAGCCATAAAGAGAACGCGAAAAGAAATTAAAGATCAGAGAGTTATGAGTCTAAGGTCCAAACACTGAATTAACCTGTAGTTCCAGATGAAAAAAGAATATTTGTCAATGATTCCGCTGATTGTTCCACAGCAGTAAATTCCACTCCTCTGCAAAAATTATATTAAAAGTACAAAATATACAATGGTATAAGATTTTAAGAATGGCCAACATAAATCAACATACATCAAGTACCATTTGGATCATTCAATGGATATAGGGGTCCTATATAATCTTTAAAGAATAGGTAGTTCATAGAGAAAGAAAAATTCTAACGCAAGTAATTTAAAGAATGCTGATGTAAATTAAAAAGAGGGATGGAGAAAAGATGATATTGCCCATTCAATTCTTCAAAGCTTGCATTACATCCTGATTTTCTGAGCTTGTTTAGCTCGGGCTAGAAATCATGCTTATTCAAATGTACAATCTAAATGTAACGAAACATCTACATCTCAATTTTTTCTTGGAGAATATATCCTTAGAAAACAAGTTTCAAGGTGAGTTTAACTACAGTAGCTTAATATAACTTCAGCATGCTTTTCAATATATAAATACATATACATAAATACATATACGTAAATACAATAGCTCAACCAGAATTTTTTTGTTTCTGTGCATTTCCAGAATTTTTTTAAATATTTAATTTGGATGCTTTACAGTGACCTAAACATGTTAAGATTTAAATACAAGACCTCCTTGAACTTAATGCACCAAACAGTGTGCATATCATGATAAAGGGGAGAATAGGAACACTGAAATTTAAGAAATTTAATCATCAAAGTTTGAGTCAAAATGGAATGATATGTTCAAAACGGGTAAAAACCTGAACATGACGAGAATAATCAAGAAACCTATCATCAATTAAAATAAAACACACAGAATAGTGCATACTTCAAATCTTTGACTCTCTCCAGAAAGGCAAGCCAAGAAATATCACCATGTCGTAATTTCATGCTAAAACCAGTGCTATTGGTGGGAATTACAATTGCCAGAGGTGATTGAGCATCTATGACTCGACTGCAATGTTGAACCAATCAAATGAGCATTTCAGCATTGGGGGAAAGCAAACAGATCCGGTTCTTAATTTCATGAAGAAGAAAATGTAACCTCACCTATACAAGGGTATACTTTTATCCCCCCGAATAATAAGATCCTGAACTTTGAAGGTAAGAAGGTTTTAATCGAAAGAATTGAATAAAAAAATATAAAACTGAGTATAGGATGATAATTACATAAAGAACAGAGATGTTAAAGAACTCTTTGATCAACTGAAATTCAACTCAAGAACTGAATGTCAGAAAGAACCCACAGAAAAAATAGTCAAAGAACTATATAAGCAGAGTTGATCGGAGGAAAATGAATGCACAACATGGTAAGTATATAACAGTATTGAGTCATAACAATTCAGGAAACGTGCTCTTTACAAATGATCCATCTTAATGATTGATTGTTGGCCAAGGGAAAAGGTAACCAACATCATCATATTAAGATCACATCTCAGGCACAAGTTAACATGCAGCATTTGACTAACCATGACTCGCTCAACATGATATCCACTTTAAATTCATCTGCATCAACTAGGGAAGCTCAAGCAGTTTAGAAAAGTTAAAAAGTAAAGAGACAGGAAAAATCTACGCAGGCAATAATCTATCTTCTGAACATTTATTTGAGGATTAAGAGTAGAGGGATCACAACAAGAAGTAACCTCGCATGAAGCACCCTCTTCATCTTTGTAGGATCATGCGATCCCCTAGACAGACACACAAGCCATAAGCTCCAGATATAGATCTGAAGATCCCATGCCTCATACGAGGAATCTCTTTGTTGTGTTAGCAAGCATGTGAGATTGATCTGGCAGTATGGTACATATGTGTACCGTTCATATCAATTGAACAAAACAAGAAACCCACTAAAAATTCCAACCAGCTCAAACGTTTCAGCACTGGAAATGATAAACCTCGAGAATTAAATAATTTCAAGACTTGCTGCATCTTTTTCAAAAGGAAAGTTGTAGCTACCTGAGTAAATATAGCTTTTGCTTTAGATATATTGAGTCTTGTAGATATTTCACGAGCAGCAAAACTATCAGCTATGGAGACAACCACATGACCAGCCAGAACTATAGCTAGATAGATGACCACAGCATTTACATTCATTGGCATGTCAATTGCTATCGCAGTTCCTTTCTCGAACCCTATTGAATTGAGAGCATGTGCAACTAACCTACAAATTTAATCCAGACATAATTATTTTATCAGAAAGAACATTAAATGACATGCCGGTATTACAATATATGAGCCAAACATCACATAAAATCCACTATTGCAACCACAAAATGAAATGTCAATATTCCCCCAGTCCAGAGCATATTAGCATGAAAAACTCTTCCCAATAAATTGAGGAAATTCACAGATTGACTTACCACTAACTCTACTTTTCTAGCATCTCTCAAATCCCACTATCACCAAATGTACAAATCATAAATGTTTCACTAATAAGGCCATAAGAAAGGCACGTTTTCATAGAATTTAGGCAATCGTAGGGATGACTAAGTCTGAAGTGAAGATGCTGACTCATGATATACTTCAGTGAAGGGAACGGGGGGAAGTAATCCTAAGATGCAGTGTATGCTTAGATATGTACTATAAAACAACATGAAAAATAAGAGCTAATGAGATAGATAGTAATATACCAAACCTCTGCACGCAATTCTCTGAGTGTTAATCTCTTCACAGGCAGATTTTCACACCCTTCATCACGCCATATGATTGCTACATCATCCAAACTCCCGTTCTCATTTAAAGATAAGCAATCTTTAGCTGGATTAAAAACTGCTCTAGGAAGCCATTGGCCACCAGGGCTTGGAAATTGGCTTTCTGGAGAATCATTCATTTGCAAGATACAATTTGGAGGCTTAGAAAATGTTATATTCATCTCATCTAACACAGTTCTCCAATAGGCCTGGCAGACGGAAGACAGGAAAACATTGCATCTGCTGAATTACAATCTTAATCCAAGCATTTTAAGAAGCAAAGTTGGATTACACACTTGATATCAATACTGGCAGTACCTCAGGGTTTAAGACTGAAAACTCCTGGAAAGAGGAGAAGCTTGATAAGGGGTCTCTATAATGTGACCCCAAAAACTCTTTCCCTCGCCTCTCTAATAGCTGGCCAACATTTGTGAAAACTGCATTCTCCCTAATTTTGCAGGTGCATCAAATGAGATTTCACAATATTCCAATGCTAATATTCTGAGTAGAAAATCTTTGCAGGGATCTTAACATCCAACACGATATTATTACAACTATAACATTTATAATTCAAAAAAGCAAGCTAGTCTTTGATTACCACCCAAGCAGAGTCCAGGTGCTGACATAGTGTAGAGTATTTGATTGATTTAGTGGAAGTAGTAAAAGAACGTCCACGCAATAATAGAGCCATGGAAAGAAAAAAAAAAATCCTCGGGAGCCTTCTGGATCTGGCTACTCTCTCAACGTGGAAAAAGTGTAATTTGTACCCAAGTAGATACAAATCGGAGTTGCAGTACCAAAACTAAACATCGTTACGCCGCCTTAACTCGATATTACCCAACCCATATGCTATACTAACCATTGCAAACATGCATGCAAAAGCTAATTGATAGAGCATTCAGCACATAGTTCTCTCGAAAATCAACAACTTAATAGAGAAAATCGAAGTATTCAGTGGAACTCACGGCTCGGGAATCCAAGCAGGCGGGTCAGGACCAAAGTTCTTGTAACAACCGTAATACATCATTTGGTGGAAGGAGAAGGGAAGGTCGGGCCTGAGGAGTCGCTTGGAGATATGGTGCCAAGTTTCAGGAGTGCCATTCCCGTAGCTACGGATGATTTTGCTTAGACGTCCATGGAGTTCCTCGGCAACTTCAGAAGCAATCCCAAGAGCTTCGATATCATTCACAGTAATGGAGTTCAGAGGTTTGTGATCCATCCGTGATTTCACTCGCAGAGATACAGCGAGCCAACTGCTAGAGAGGAACCATGTCACACCACTTGAACATGAAGAAGAAGATTGAAATCTACGGGAAATCGTCTGCTTGGGATGAAATGCTTCAAAATTTAACAAAAATGACAATGAAAATTACCTTAAACCAGAATTCTGGAGTGGTGTTTCCGCTTCGATTTGGCTTAATCTTTAAACTAAATGGACAATCAAAATATGGTTAGTGTATTATATACATCCAAATGGAATCAAATGATTGACTTCAATTTTCTCACTTTTCGAGCCTATTGAATCTTATTCTTATCTTGTCTCTTTTACTTGATTGCTATAAAATAATTCTCTAGTTTTTTTTTTCTTTCGAGCTCAACATAAAACAATCGTTTAAAAAATTTCAATTGTTATATCAAACTTGCCAAAGGGTAAAATTGATTTTTTTTTTCAACTATAATATCTTGTTCGATTGAGTTAAGTTGCCACATATACTGATTGATATAATTACTTACTACTATATACTTCATACATAATATTATATAATGTACAAAATATAACATATATATATATATATATATGTGTGTGTGTGTGTGTGTGATTGATGTAGATTCTTTTATGAAAATTTGAATCTAA
>JAOANK020000022.1:10507636-10518258 GCA_026257165.2 Telfairia occidentalis | reverse complement strand
ATCTTATTAATATACTATTTCATTTATAAATGTAATAAGAAGTAGATCAACGATATATTTAGTTTTATATCAATAATATTAGTAATATATCATTGATATACTTTATATAAAGTATATCACTAATGTACCATTTTTTTTATATATGTAATAAGAAATATATCAATGATATATTTAGTATCAAGTATATAATTAATTTACTGTTAAATAGTTGATCTATAATCAACTTTTTTTATTTAGTTTTCAGTAATCTTTATTATGCTTACGTATAATAAATTTTCTATAAGTTACTTCAAAATGTTTGTTAAGGAATCAATGGAGAAAAAAAAAAACTAATTTTTGTTAACTTTCTTGATATATATAAAAAAGAATAAAGGTAGTTTATTATGCAAACAAGAAAGAAAGACAAATATGTAAAAATTAGTTTTGGTTAACTTTATAGATATATCATATTTAAAACAACTTTATGTTACAAATTTGTATTAGTTATATCATTGATATACTTAATATGAAAATAAGATGACAAAATTGGAAAAGATCAAAAAACACAAATTTGATTTTAAAAAATCTGCTATATTTACAAAATTTAAATCTAGTGGTTATATTTGCAAATATAGCTTAAATTTTTGCTACCCATTCAACATACCCTTGCAAGTATATGCCCAAAGCAAATTAGATAATAATGAAATTGAATTTTAATTTTAAAATTTAATTCGATGAAACTGAAAATTGAGGGTAAAAAGTGATAAAACTCAAAATTGATTTTTTCACCAAAAAAAAAAAAAAAGTTACACGACTCCGCTTTCCATTTTCATTTTCCCGCGTCTTTCTGCAATGGCAACTCCGAGTCCGAAGTTCTCATTCAAATTGGTTCAATCTTTGCAACTTCAATGTAAGCGTTCATGTTCTCAAAGCTTCTTCTGAGTTTTCAAGTCCGTACAGTCCTAATTCCCAATTCCCCGAAGTTTGTTTACTTTCGAGGCCATTCTCAATGCTACTAAGTTAACGAAGCATTACCAGATGAAGTTAGAGTGACCTACTTGATTTCAGTTAGATTTTGGCGTTGGAATCGTTTCACTTTGAAAATTGGAATGGGAATTTTCTAATGAAAGTTGATTTCCATTTGATGGACAAAGATTTTTCAGAAAAGTTTTTCTTAGTCCTACATATCTCAAATGCACTGCCTCTCCAACGGATGAATGTCTAGGGATTTGAACATCTTCAGAATCCAGAATGATCAGGAGTTTAATTATAGTTCTCTTCACATCACTGGAAATGCGTTCGCCGAGATCGGACTCCATGGCGTACAGCAAGTCGACGAGGTTTGAAAACCTGGTGGATGATGTAAACGAACCGATCCTCCTTGGCTCTGGATATTGAGAACTAGCGCCGAGGGACGACACATTCTGGTGCGTCCATAAGATTTTCTTATAGCTACTTGAATTCCTGAATCATGCTTCTTGGTTTTAGCTCGTCCAAGTAGTCTTCTGCAATCTTCTTTAATGCTTCTTATTCTCTTGACTTTATAGATCCATCAATTTTTTACTCCAGCATCATTATGTAACTTCACATCTGCATATCTTTAGTCTAAAGTAGAAGAAAAAAGTGATAAAAACAATTGTAACATGAAGGCCATTGAAACCTCTAATTCATTATTTATATGACATATCTATGACTTTATGAGACTAACCATAAAAGTTGACTCTAGTTTGAGTGTTATAAATATCACGGATCGATCAAACGAGTTTTTCAAAAAGCTCAGATATGCATTGATTGACACCGTTCTTATTTTCTACGGAAAACTGTCCCATTACTAGTTCAAACAAAGCCAATTCCTGAAACGGCCTCAAGTCTGCTAGAAAGGCCATTGAAGTAAAAGAAAAAATGAACCAATAAATGCACGTGAATGGAAATTTCTATATTGCATTCTAAAGAAATATTCTGCTTGCTGTCTTAGCTTTGTTCTGAAAAGGAAATTCTCATCTTCATCTTACTAAAATATATCGAGGAAATTCTCTCAGAAAATGACAAAGAAAGGTCCTTGAACAGCTTTCACTCCAAGTCTTCAAGTACAGGAAGAAGACGTCTGTTATAAATATTGCCGGTGATTTGAGCTTATTGATCAGAGGCAAAAAATTCGAAGTTTGACTCTCTTTACTTTTCCTGATGGGGAGGTTTTGGATCCCTTTGCTTCAGCATCCAATGTATGTTCTCTCTATTGTCTCATATTCATATACGGAAAGTATATATATGTTACATGTAAATTTTATAAAATTTTAAAGCATGTTCTTCGAAGGGACAGTTCTGTGTGACACATAAATCTCAATTTCAGTTCAATTCAGGTAAAATTTAACTGTTGAATTTGGTTTACTTCAGACCAATTCAGGAAAATGTATTAAAGATGAGCATAGCTGTTTTTTGCTCCAATAATTGGCTTGCTTGTGTTGATATTTGGGCAATCAATTAAACCCAAAAGAATTATAAGTGGCACAATGGTAAACCAAATCGTATCCCTTTCTTTCTGTCTTTTAGGCCAAAATTTGAACCCTCCCCAAAACCAGAGTGGGCCATAAATATAATCTCATTAGGTCCATTTCTTTTTGTCTGTGGGATACCCATGAACCCACTACAGAATCAGGGTAGATCCCCTTTTTGTGCTGGGACCCTTATTACATCACATGTCCAACTTTATAAAATTAGATCTCTTTGAAAAATGAGATCAACAAAAATGTTAAGGGAGGTAAAATGATAATAAAGTATCGTGTAAATATATGTATGTTATAGCCAATCATATGACTGTTTCACTTTTACACTCGCATATTAAGGTTTATAATTTACTTTTTCATTAAAGATGCTTTCAAAAGTTATGAAGAAGAGCATGTTCTAGGGAGACATTCACTAGGTGACAAAGTCAGAAAACAGGTGGGAGTTTCAAATTTTGAAGGAAATCAGGTGAAGATGAGCACAAAGCCAGAAAACAACACCAGGGTCCTGTCTGTTTTTGGGCTTTTGAGGTGGGAGTTTTGTTTGGAAGCAGTTGGAATTATACTCTCAAGGTATTTATCTGACTTAACAACAATTAATTACTATAATCATTCATTTATACACATATAACTTGTCAGTCTCCTCATTTGCTTTGGACCTTTCTCCAACTACTTGAACTATAATATTGATCAACCACAGCTCATCAATTTGGCAAGTTGTAACTTTTCTAACCAAGTTTCTCTCTCTCTCTCTCTCTCTCTCTCTCTCTCTCTCTTATTTTGGACATGCCATAGACCTTTTTTATCAACATTTTTCCCATGCTTTTTTTCTTGAAATTTCCTCATATTTCTTTCCAAATTACATTGTTCCAATTATTTATGAATGCAGATGATTTAAATGAAGCAATTTGAAACATTTAAAATAAGTGGACAAAATAATCCATGTTGAAAAAAAAAACGAAAATAACCTAGATGTTGCGAAGTTTGATGCAATTTCATTAATTGGATTCAATATTAAATTTAGATTAAATTAATGAAATTGCATCCCTTCTCCTGCAATAACGAACTCCAACCAATTTCCATCTTGTTTAATTGATTATTAATAAATGATAAAGTTTCTAAAAGAGAAACATAGGTTCATTGTTTATATACTATCCAACAAAAATAGCTGAAGGCTTTTAGGTAAGTTCTTCAAGGTATCAATATGCAAGTACTGGGAAGGTTGTCTAATACTTGAGGATTTCTGATGGTCCAAAATAGCAAGTACAGAGAGAAAGGGACCCATATTCAAAAAGTTGATGAGGCATGAATGAAACTAATTTCCTGATTTATGTTTATCCTTGTGGTCATCCCTCTAAACCAAATACATAAATTAATAACATATATCATGAAGGTGATCAGTTCTTGAGCCAACAATATTTAATTTTCCTTATTTTCTTTTGTAGCCCAACTTTATTCAATGTTATTTTGATAACTATAGCTCTCGATATCTTCATCAGGATCAATAAATTTTGGTTTTCATGTAGCATCTTACAAAAATGAAAAAAAATATAGAATTACAATTAGGGTTTTCATCTGGGTTGCTAACATTTCAACATCTCAACAGTGTTTCTTTTCATTTTTTTGTAAATAAGAATACAGAGGTTTATTCGGAAGCAAGTTAAAAAAAAATCATAGTCTGTTTTTAAAAAAAATCTTCAGAAAATATTCTTAAATATAAAAAACTTATAATTGCAAGATATTTTATAAAAAAATATCTCATGCAACAAAAGAATAAATAAATAAAATAAAAACAAGACTGAACTTTGTTATTTTCATATGCTTTTTCTTTATTGCTTCGTAAATTCAATTCATGCATGACCCATTAGCAATTTTTACAGGTACGAATAATATTCTTAAATAAATATATAAAAGTTTAATCAAAGTACACTCAAAATGAAGATACAGGATAAAAAAATGATCAAAACCATTTTAATGGTAGGGCTAAATGCACATGATCTGATCCCAAATAACCAAGGGAGAAGGGAACCTCCCAATAAGACAATAAATAAGTCATTAATTTTCTGTTGGAAGCATTCTTTAAATTCCTTTGCAGCCTATAATATGCAGTGGATGCTATTTTGCTGACACCTAGCTGCCATCCAAACCTCTCCTTCCAGCAGCAAGCACGACTCACCGCCATTAATGGCCGCCACCCAGAGCTCCAATTCTTCATGTCAATCTCCAAGTCTTTGCAAATCCAACACCCAACCAACTGATGATCATCGTCAACAACAGATCGACCATGGCAGAAGAAGGTTCCTGGGAGTGAGACAACGCCCCTCTGGAAGGTGGGTTGCAGAGATCAAAGTCTCCTCACAGAAGCTCAGGCTATGGCTGGGCACTTTCGACAGAGCAGAAGATGCTGCCATGGCTTACGACAGAGCTGCAAGGCTTCTCAGAGGAAGAACCGCAAAGACAAACTTCCCATACGATCACCATGACTTCTCCAATTATTCCACCATTAATGAACAAGCTGGCTCCTTGTTTGGACACAGCCCTAAGCTCTGTCGTCTGCTTCAACATGCCATCATGAAGAACAAGAGCCGCTCGAGATCAACGGCTGATCATGATCATGATCATCAGCAGCAGCCATCGAGAATTGGATTTACTGATTCGGTTGTTGAAGATACTATTTTCTGTTCTTCAACGAATTTGTCTGAAAATAAAGGAGGATGTGGGTTCTCGTTTGGGGGTTCAAAAGTTTATACTTCTGTGTTTGTAGCTCCTTCGTTTAGCTCTGATGTCAGAAGTGAAGTAGAAGAAGGAGAGATTATGACTCCATGGAAGCTGTGTTAGAAAGCTTTAATTTAGCGTGTAGTGTTTTTTACTTGAGAATATCTGTTGTACTCTAGCAACTCCCATGCAGTTTCGTCCTGTAAAATTACAGCTCTCTCTTTGATGTCTCTACCAGTATTGTTTGTGGAGAAGCTAAAAATAAAGAATCGACTTTTCATGTATTGATTATATTTAGATTTTTTCTTCAGATTTCTCGTTTTTTTTTTTTTTAAAAGAACACTACATTACATGCTGCTTTATGGGGGATTCAAGGAGATTTGAACCTCGACCTTTTGGAAGAAGAAAAGATGTGTCTTTAACGGTTATTTTACATTTTAAAATTTTAGTATTACTCAATTATATTTTATTTTTACTATTTATTACTTTTATTAAGTCTAACATAGCATAGTTCAACCGGATTAAAGTAAGTTTTTTTTTTTCGAAAACTATATTCTTTCTTGTGAAATTCAAATTCCTATGCCTAAATTGTACCGGAAAAAAGAGTATATATTCTTAATTAAAGTTTAAAAGAGGAAAAAAAAAAGTAAAGAATAATCCTCTTTTTAAGGACAAGATTAGGAACAAAAAAGTTTGTGAACTATAAAGGAGATTAGTTAGTTTGTGATGGAAGATTACATAGGAGGGATTTGATAGGTTGCTTATCAAAAAGAGGGTATGCTGTTGTACGTGTAAAAAAGCATGCATGTGTTGCAAGTGTCAATTTATGTTACTGTTCATTCTTTTTCATCTATTTTTTTTAGATTCGAAACTATGACCTTTAATCGGAGAGATATGTCTTCACCAGTTGAATTATGTTTGATTTGATCAATTTTTTTTTCATCTATATGCCATGTCATTCGTTTAAAGAATTAAATAAGTACAAAGTTTAGCCAGAATTTATAATTTAACCTAGAAATACTGGTTTTATAAAATATTATGGGCTTTGTTTTAATAACCCTACTTGTTTTGTTTCGCTTGGTTATAATTTCTTTTTAACTATTTTTAACCTAGGATGGTATAATCTCTTATAGTCAACTCTACAAGTTTACCACGCCTTAATTTGGTCTTTGAAGTTTTGAAAAAATTATTTAATCTCTCATATTTCAAAAAGTTCCAAATTCAATTCTGTTGATGAGTTTTAGGCTAAAAGTATTCTAAAATTTCACATACTTAAATAAAATAATCCTAAAGTTTGTCTTAAGTTGATGTTAATATGCTAATTTCACTCATTTTAAATCTGTCTGTATCACCTATGTTTTCTTTGGTTTGGGCTTCTCTCTATTAATTAAATTAATCTTGATTATTCAATGATTTTTTATGCCACAAGATAGACTATGTGTAATTTTTTGGACTTAACATATTCCTTAATTTAATGTGATACAAGAAGTGAACATTTTTAGTATTTATATTTTAATGTCAATCTAAGATAACTTAACTAATTAATTCATATATTCTTAACTAAAAAGTCGATGGTTCGAATTATCACCTCAACATATTGTTAACCTCAAAATAAATAAATAAATAAAAGAACTTGTCTTTTTACTTAATTTTCAGTTACTATTCAAATTAAATTCAAAATTTCCAAATCGGAAGAACTAAACAAAAGATGATCTGAAATGAGAAATACAAGGATATGGAAGTGACTGAGAGGCAAAAATTGTGCTATAATGGTCTCATGAAAGTGGCCATGATTGGACAAAAGACACCTTAAAAAAATGAGATGCCGTTGTCGTAATAGTTGAATATAATTAGTAATGCGATGGCATAGTGGTCATTGTCTTTATCTTTTTATTGCATTGATTGGTGACTACCTCATTTCACACATCACTTGTCACCATCCACCGACGTCGTTTTCCTTATCTCATCAATTATTGGTCCTTCACCTTATAAATCAATCAATGGAAGCAAGAAAAAGGTGAAAAATATATATATATAATTCAAGTTTAAAGCTTGGTTTAAATCAATTTTGACTTCTTTTGTTTTGTTTTGTTTTTTTTTGGTATTTTTGTAGTTGGTGTGGCCTTAATAAGGCCGAATCGGTGAGCATTGATGATGTCAAAAAACAAAAACACATCAATTTTATATTAAATAATTATGAAACGTGACAGACTCTTCAAATAATTTTTTCGTGTTTGATTGTAATAATAATAAACAAAAGCGGAATTTATAATTTTTTTTGTCCTCTTCTTTACTTTTTGGCATATTGGTTACCAAATGTATATTATAATTTTCAAATATCTAAACGAAATGTGGAAAAGAAACCATATCAAATAGTTTTCTTAATCATTTAAACATATCATTAATCATATATGTAAAACCATCAACCGAAACTACTAATGGACCAAATCAATTTGATTGTTTATGGGATTTTAAAAGAGAATAATTAACTTAACAAATGGTTGATATGGTTCATTTGCAAAACAAGATATTTGAGATTCAATATTTGGTCCAACATATTCTCATCTAAAGTTCAAATCTTCGCATGGTTGATCTTAAAATTTTTGTTAAAATATCTTTTCCAAGTTAATAACGGAGAAAAATGGGAAAATAATCAAAATTATGACATTAGACATGAAGATAAGAGTGAAAATAAGATAAGAAATGTCAAACCAAGAACGGGAAGCTTAAATTTTCAAACAGAAAAACAGAATATCCTGTGATGAAATCAGAACCATCACCAGAATAATCTTGTATGCTTCATTTCATTTCATTTCATTTACAAACATCAGTTTTAATGAAAGGAATCTGATACCTCCCTGGCCTGGCAACTTGGCACTTCGGACCTGTTACTTTCAACACAACAATGAAGGCTGTGTTGAAGGCCATCCATTAGAATCTTTCTTTAAAATTGGCCCCTTTTTCCCTAAACTGAAATGTAACCATGAGAAGAAACTTCTACACCACCTATGGAGAAAAAGACATAGTTTCTTCAAATGCCATCATAAAAGGTTAAAAATGACCACAGAACAGCAAACGGCATAACAGATACTCTGGTTTTGGCTATGTCAATACCAAAAGTGGATCAGTAACCATATGGAAAATTGTCTCTACACTAAAAAGTTTCTTCACAGAAGGCATCAAAAACACAAAATTGCAGTTAATAGGTATCTTGCAGACTGATTTCTATATCCATAATCAGTGGAAACATTTAAAAAAACCAAACAATTAGCCAATCAAGATATTTCCCATCAAGAATTTTTATGCTCAGATACATGATATTTCAGTTATATCACAATTTCCACAACCATGTCAGGAATTCTCTTTCACCATATCTCATAAACCAAATGGACAGGAAAAAACATTGATCAGAGGCTAAACACCATTTCCCTTCCTCTGCTTACAAATATCCAAAGAGCTAACTAAGAATGGTCCTATCCGATCTAGAACATATAAGCCAGTAGAAAAAGATTCAGGTTAGAGCAAGTTTGAATTGAAAAACAAGCAGGGAACTCGGTAAACAGCAAGAGAAATAACAAAAGATCTGGACAGCAAATAAGAACCGAGTGTCAATTTATGAACCAAGAGATATCATATATAAATGGTACATAACAGCTCCAAGGATGGAAAAGTTTAAAAGAGACTACCTAATCAATCAGGAAGGATTATACTGTCGTACTAGAAACATAAACAGGTAAAAAAGAAATGTAAATGGAAACAAAAAAAGAAGGTTAATAATCATTCAGTTAATTCGGATATAGCATTCCACTAAATCCATAAACCACTGAATTTATGATCCTATACCATAAATAGTAACTGGAAAGTATCTGGTTGATGGAAAGATTTTGTGCTGCAACCAAATAATCCAAGTTAAACCACAAATTGCTAACAATCAATTTTTCTTATCCACAGCCATCTATCTATTAATCTGTAACTTGCTAGATAGAAGGAATAAGAGTAAGATAGCAATAGTTTGAATCAAAATCACACTACAGTATAATTTATTCTTCAGTTTTCTGTCAAAGAGAGTCTCATCTTCCATTCAGAAGCAGCAAAAGCAGAATGGGAAGAAAATTTTCATAAGCCCTTGCCCCCTCGTCAAATTATCTAGATGCAGACAGAAACACAAACGGGTCCCAGATGGTCAAAGAAACGAAGCTAAAAAAGTTTCACTTTTCCCAGTTGTCTTTGATTTTTCTCAGACACCAAAAAAAAACAGAAAATCTCAGAGCGAGAGAGAGCGCTGGATGCAGAGGTTTATCGACCGGTTCGTGTTTTTGTGTAATCGATTCAGTACAAATCCCAAGAAGAGGTCGATGAACCGCTGCCTCCACTGACTCCACCTCCCATTCAATCAAAGAACAAAGAACAGAGGGAAAAAAAAAAAAAACCAAAACAGCCAACCAAATTTTCTAAAATTTCGGCAGATCTAGAACACGGAGGACGAAAACGAAAGGACGAAAGGGAGTTCCCCCCTTTCGCATCTGTATAGCGACAGACTATTTAATGAGAAAGAGAGGGAGGGAGGGAGGGGGGGCGAAAATTACGAAGCATCGCCATTGCCATCAATTCACAAGGACTTAGAATAGCGGGAGTGAGATTTAAGGGAAGAATCTGAGGGTTATAAAGAGGAGAGTCAGAGAGGTGCGGTTTTGTGGTCATTTTCAGAAGAAATCAACGGTTGAGAATGGACGGAAAAGCGGGTCGCCGGCGGAAGAGGCGACGGCGGATTTGAACGCCGGAAGTAACGGACAGTCCAATAATTCTGTAGCAGTACGCACCCGCCTTTCGCTTTATGGCTAAAATCTAGATTCGAGTCTACGTTCTTTGTTCAACTCTAGCCATTTAATTAATTTTACTTCTTTCTTCTTTTTATTTTATTTTACATTTCTTTGGCTTTAGTGAACAAATAGGTTTTTTAACTTTTAACTAAATTACCATTTTGAGTTCAACATTTGTACTTTTATTAGTTTAGCTCCATAATTTTTAAAGAAAAATATTCACCAACATATTAATAAGTATGTACTTTCGGCCTATTACAGCTATATTTTTTACAACTAAAAAAGTGGAACGTAGAAAATGAGAAATTTAGGATAACTAAACTAGGAAAAATGAATGAAAAAAAGAAAGAGATTTTTTTAAAAAAATAATAATAAATAGCTATCAATTTTTTCACGGTAGACTATTAAGTAGGTAAGTATTTTCCTTTTTAAGATTGAGGTTTTTTTTTACAAACTAATTCTTTGAATTTGAAAATTATGTTTATTTTAATCTATAATTATTTAAAAAAATTCAATTACATTTTTTAATTTTAACTGTGATATATATATAGCTATATAGAGTAGTCTTTCGTGTTGATATTCTTAATCAAATGATGATACATCATAT
>JAOANK020000022.1:10485003-10505863 GCA_026257165.2 Telfairia occidentalis | reverse complement strand
TTTAGGATAACTAAACTAGGAAAAATGAATGGAAAAAAGAAAGAGATTTTTTTTAAAAAATAATAATAAATAGCTATCAATTTTTTCACGGTTGACTATTAAGTAGGTAAGTATTTTCCTTTTTAAGATTGAGGTTTTTTTTACAAACTAATTCTTTGAATTTGAAAATTATGTTTATTTTAATCTATAATTATTTAAAAAAAATTCAATTACATTTTTTAATTTTAAGTGATATATATATAGTAGTCTTTCGTGTTGATATTCTTAATCAAATGATGATACATCATATTTATTAAATAAATATTAATAGATTTGACATAAAGTGATAGATAAAATGGTAAAAGATGAATGGATAACTATGAAACAATTTTTACAATATAAAAATATCTTCTCGATTAAAAAGTTGTGAGAAAAGAACGACAATTCGATTATGCAAGATCCAAAAAACGCAAAAAAAAAAAAAATCAATTTTAATTAAGAATAATACAACACATGAGGATGGACTAAAGAATAAGGGCATCCATGTGGATATTTAGAAATAATTGATGAGATGAAATTTTGTGGGAAAAAAAAAAAAGGCTTTGTGGGAGACAAAATAATCAAACTTAGATGTTGGAACCACATGGCTTCACAACCCTATCATTTGCAACTCCATGTGAGAAAGTTGAAGTACCTGTAGAATCCTCTTTGGTATATATCTTTTTATTCATCCATCTCTCAAAATTAATTACTATCATTATCCAAATTGTGACGTTTGAGTCAATGTATACTTGAATAAATCGACAACATATCAAAAATAATGAAAGGAAATACGAGATTTTACGGTATTGAAACAGTATGGTTAAGAAAAACTTAAAAAAAATTTATGATTATTTTCTACACGAATAAAAGAATATATATATTTTTTCTTTTCATGTAGTTCATTTACTGGAATTTTATGACCAAGAAATATGTTTGACCCTAGTACAATTCTATTGTTGGGTTAGCTCCTAAGAAATATTCCTATGAAATGTGTAAGCTAAGTGAGGACAAAAGTAGTTCGATGATGGGTCTAAATAAGATAAAGTAATGATAAACAAGCCAAGCATTTTCATAGAATAATTATATATATAAAAAAAAAAATTAATCCAAGACTATATAGTCACAATGATCAAAATTCATAGACTAAGTTTATGATTTAGAATTTTTAAATATAGGTCTAAATGGTCATTTTATCATCTATTTGTCACGAAGTATAGGTATTGGTTAGATTAGATTTAGGAGATCGATTAATTAATTAGACAGTTAGGTAATAACCTACACAATCAATCTCCTAAATTCATTAAATTGCTTTGTCAAATCACATCGTTACTCATCTACGTCGCATCAAACGGTTTTCATAGTATAAAGACTAGCGATAAACATAACAAAATCTATATCCAAATATTTGGATTGGATTGGGAATATATGTTTAACCTAATCCAACTCATAAACACCATTGCAAAATGGGGAATTTGAAGTAAGGAGGAGGTTCCAAGAAAAGGGGCAAAGTTTATAATAGCCATAAAGAGTCAATGGATAAAAACATTATTGAAAAAAAAAAAGGAAAAAAAAAAAAAAGGTCTTAGAGACAATCATAAAGCTTTGCTGTGCACCAAAAATAAAACCCCACCGACCCACACGCTTTGCTATTTTTAAGATATACAAATCCCACATCGCCACCGCCAATTTCCTCCCCCCAACCTCAATTAACCACCTCTTTCTCTCCAACCTTCCTCCTCCTCCGCCGCCGTCGCCGCCATCACCACCGCCGTTTCCCTACACATTCAAATTTCTGTCTGCGTCTGTCAATCAAGCGCATTGTTTCGGCATTGTAAAATCTCCATCCCAGATATGGCTGCACTTGCAGTTGAGCAGCTTAATCAATTACGCGACATATTTGCACGATTCGACATGGATTCCGACGGAAGCCTCACGATTCTGGAACTAGCGGCGTTGCTCCGATCGCTAGGTCTTAAGCCCTCCGGCGACCAAATCCACGTTCTTCTCGCGAATATGGATTCAAACGGCAATGGCTCCGTAGAGTTCGACGAATTGGTGACTGCGATAATGCCGGATTTCAATGAGGAGATAATGGTAAATCAGACGCAGCTTCTAGAGGTTTTCCGTTCGTTCGATCGAGATGGCAATGGATATATAACCGCGGCGGAGCTGGCGGGATCAATGGCGAAGATGGGACAGCCATTGACGTACAGAGAGCTAACGGAGATGATGAAGGAAGCCGATACGGATGGCGATGGCGTTATTAGCTTCAATGAATTTGCGTCTGTAATGGCTAAATCTGCCTCTGATTTTCTAGGGCTTGCAATATCTTGACTAGGTCAGATCGTTTCTTAATCTTCACTTGCCCTTCCAAATCTGAAACTGTAATATAATTCTCAAAGTTTTCCGCCACTCTGATCTAACACCGCCATCGCCATGGTCTCTCTCTGATAATTAGAATGTTGGAATAACTTAGTGTTTAATCATCCAAACTTGTGGACCTGTGCATTGATCGAGATTGAGAATCAGAATGAGAATGAGAGTGTTATCGATTTTATCATGATCTGTTTTGATCTTCAACAACTTATAATCTGACTTTAAATTAGAGAAAAAAGTTTGTGTTGTCTTTTTGTATTTTTGCTCATAATCGAACCTTTGTGCATTTAATATGAACTTTATGACTTATGAAATATCAAATCAAAGTCCCTTTTCTCCATAACTCTTATTGGCTCTTTCATGTCTTTAAATTGAAGAAAAGCTGAGCAACAGTCTTTCTTCTAAAAGCTCTACACGAGACTCGTACCATATCTTTTAGGGCTGTCAAAATTTTCTACAAACATTGATCTGAATTCTGAACAAGATGGAAATGGCCAAAGCGAAGAATTATCTCTCACAATCATATCATTTATGGGGAAAAAAATAATAATTTTAACTCTTAAATTTGTCACTTGTATCAGTTTTGACTATGAACTTTTAATTTCATTAAATTGCATAGAGGCAATTTTAATCTTCTATTCAATTTTAAAGTAACGTAAAATTTTGTTATAAACTCACTAATTTTAATAAAATAATAAACATAACACAAATTAACCATTAAATAACTTTGTCAAAACTCACAAATTTCAACAAAAAATTTAGATATAGTATCATTTCTTTTTGTAATTCAATCCATTTTGTTCCTTATATATGTTTTATAATTATTGAACACATATGATAATATTTTGTTTTAGTGATATTTCAAACACTTTACTTTTTCAACTTTAAGGTTTAGAATGCAGTACTTAACTAAGTTTGAGGTTCAATTTGATGTAATTAAAAATTTTAGGGTCAAAATTGATATAATTTGACAAATTTATGAGTTAAAATTCATTTTTTTTTCACATTTTATTTATATTATATGATCATTAACCTTTTAATCCATATAATATAAAGAATGAATGGATACCTACAATTTTATGGTTAAAAAATCGCAAAGTGTAGCCCATAGCTGATAACACTAGATTATAATTTACTTGTAAATATTTATCAATCTAATCAAAATAAAACTTAAAATTATTGATTATAATGAAGAATGATTTAGGAGATGAAAACATGGATAAAGAAGTCATCTCTAACTCTGTAAGGCCCAGTAATATTAACAGACTCTTCTTAATATGGACCAATAGATTAAGAAAGCAATATTAAAAAAAAAGGAAAAAAATTTTAGCAACTAAACATGTTTATTTTGATATCCATGCGCAAGTCTCAACTCTCAACATGGGGAGTGAAATTTGCATTTTCTCCCAATTTAAAGAGAAAAAAGAAAGCCTAAGAAGATTGTATTTTCTTACAAAATACTTAATAGTACTTTAAAGGGAGAAAAAAAAATGTGAATTAACAATGAATTGATTTTGTATGTTTTATTAAATACATTCTCTAAACTGTAAATTTATTTCAACTGGTGAAGAGACCAAGTAACTTCTTTAATGTTAAAAGGTTAAATCTCCACCTATTCCAAGTGTTAGATTTACCCAAAAAAAAAAAAAAAAAAAAGATATTCTTTGAACCACCCCATTGAAAGAACACCAGTTGAATATCAACCCTACTAATATAATAAATACATCTTCTATCTTCTAACGTAAACAAGCTGACAATAATAAAAATAACATTCACATACTCTCTTTTTACTATGAAATTTAAATCAGTGATGATTTCTTCATACTAGTTCATATTTACTAGTTAAATCGCTATAAAACACGTTCATATATACCTTATAACTTAAGGAGTCGGCAACGTGATCAATCGAGTTTCAGCCGATACCCGAACAGATTCCAAAAGGGGCCTAAAATTTTAATCCTTTAATGCAGGCACCGAGCCCTCTGTCACAATTACTAGTAGTACATTCTAAGGATTGCATTTCTTCCCACAAAAGGATATGATCATAATTTTCCATATTGATCTACCAAAGAACCAACGTAGAGCTCTCACTTGTCAAGAGCAAATTTTAGAACTGCATTATCCTCGTGCATCCTGAAGAATCTCACACGACACCGCGTCAAGGTTCTCCAAACATAAATGTAACTAAACAAAAACTAAAGAAATATTTCTCATCAATTAACATATGAACACGATCCTATACTGACCCAGAAAAAACCAAGAACAGAGTAACATCTGAACTTCGCTTTTTTACTTCAGAAGTTTCAATGATTGAAAATGAATATGTCAATAAACCTTGATAGTTTGACATCACGTACATGGCTATCTGGAAACAACCTCTTAAGTTAGTATTCTGGGAGTAGTGTGTAAAGCATGGAAATGAAACCACCGAAATGTTACCTTCTTAGAGACGCATTCAAGTTGTAAACGCATCGACTCCTTTGTAAGGCAAGAAATTTGAATCCATGAAACCCTTGAAGTTTAGAGAACAATTTAGCATTCCCCCAGCAAGGAAGCTGCATGAGTATCTGCGAGTGAGTACTTAGGACATTTTGCATCTTCTGAGAGCAAAGATGGATTTCCTCCATTGAAAATTGCAATTTGGAAATCTAATACTTTGTAGTGTATAGTTGCAACCTATGAAGAGAAAGCCCGGAAACACAACCCAATTTTCAATCTCTCCATCTATGTTTCTCTCTCTCAGAAACCTTACGATATTTTCCGGAGCGATTATGATCTCTGGGGGAAGAATCTCTATGTCTGTGCTCGTGATGTTTTGAATGTTTTCTCCGGCTCCTTTTTTCTTGAGAGGATCCTTTCTTTGTATCTCGTGACCTAGAGTGCTCTTTCTTACGATAATCACTTGATGAAGTATCCTCTGACTCGGAATCGCTACTTTTATACCTGCGCCTTCTTGAACGTTTTCTTCTCTTTTCATCTTCTGATGACGAGCTGTTGCTCCAATCAATTCGCCTGTTGCTATCCTTTCCATCCTCCTTAGACATATTTTTTTCATTAACTTTACCCGAACTTTTCTTAGAAGAACTGGTCTCCATAGTTTTACCACCACTTCCACCTGAGTTAAAATTGACTTCCCTGTCTTCTTTTCTGCCGTTTAGGCCAACTTCCATGGTGCCCGCCATTCTGCGGTCCAACGGAATCCCAGTGGAGGATGGGGTGGAAAAAGGTTTATTTTCAGATGGAAGGATATCGGTATTTAGTTCACCAACGGGTGCAGCTTCTGTTTGAGGAACTGCAATTTGGCCTTTCTTCGATGGAGGCAGATCTGGAGGCACTTCCAGGCCCAGTTCTTTACCCAATGATTCCAGAAAGTCACCCGCAATCAAGCGGTTCAATGTTGTATTGGCCACTTCAACTTTCTTTTCAGAATCCTCCGCTTGTTTGAGAGTTGATGTACTCTCTTCGTCGTCAGACTCATCAGAGAAAATAGCCTATGAAACAATTTATAGCACCATGCATGATAGAGAGGGGTCAGCATCCAGGCCAAACCAACAACCAGTATATAACGATGAATATAATATTTGAGCAATCCATGAGCAAAAACAGCCATGCGGACAAATAATGATAAAGAGTGCAGGCACACAAGTAGATCCAGTTCACAAAGTATGACTTAAAAGAGCATAAGTTGTGGAATTAAAGAGAAAATTTCCTGATAAAAAGAGTCCAAATAAAACCGAGAAACAGTATAAGATTTGCACAAATGACGCATGAAAGACAGCATAGATGTAGCTGAAAGTCAAAAAGTTCCAGACATCATCATGAATTAAGAAGATGTCATTTTCCAACGGAGAAGAGATAAAAGCATTTTCTGTATATTAATATTTTAATAATGCTAAGCATAACAGACTTGTGCTCATAACTTCGAGGAGAGTAAGTTGAAGGCTGATATAGATAAAGAAAAAAAGTGAACGTCAGCAAACCAGGAAGATCTTATATAAGATATCAATAGGATAGAAGTAAAATGGGTTTCCTAGAGAGAGGGATGGGAAGAGTATGAATACAGGAGGAAAGGGCACATTTCACATATATAAATTTCATTTTGATCTAGGGAAAGAAAAAAAATGGGGATCACCCATAAACATCAGTAGACCCGGCAAGGAAAATTCTATGTCAGAGAACAAAAGAAGTACCTTATAGAGATCAACGGGCCGATCAACACATTCAACTTCTATTTCTTCTTCATTTTTGTTTTCAGATGCATCTTTGTCTTTTTCTTCAGCATTCGAGAATGGAGAAGAGTCCTTGGGTGAGGTTGAAGTTTCTTCCATCTTTGTCGATTTGACAGAATTTGATGTGAAAATGAGTGTATCCAACTTGCTCCTGATCCTAGGAGCTGGTGGTGGCTGAAAAAAAATTATTCAATATTTGTATTAATTTAACATTGAGATATGTACAATACACACTATTCAGTGCCTATAATGATAACACAACTCACAAGTACCCTTCGCATTGAACTTTTGAGTGTCAGTAACCAAAATCAGAAAACCCGTCTAATAGGGAATAAAAAAGACAGAAAAGACAATTAATGACTCGATGAATGAACTTTATAGTTGCAACAAGGGACATTATTAAAGCCATAATCTGATTGCTGGAGAGAATAGTCTCTCCCTATCCACCAAAAAATACGAGAGAATTTATTTTGAAATAAAGAGACCCTAAACCACTGAGCAAAGAATTAGTTCATAGTGGTTTAAGGCTGCTGTCAAAGCGTTCAAGAAAAAGAAGAATGAGAAGAACTTTTTAGGTACCAGTCATGCACATTTAGAAGAAAAATAAGGAAAAGCCAATACAGCACCTTTCCCATGTAGGGATCAATGAGATCAAACCGCTTGCATAGAATAGGAGCAGGACGCCATTGATATTCTTCCCGTTTAGGGAACATTTTCTCCATGATTGAACCTTCTCCTTTCGTATTTTTCACTTCCTGTTTAAGTGCTGTCAGTTAACAATGAGAATATGGAGTCATAAGTGCATAAGAAAGCACCACAGCGCCTCGTACACACCTCTACACCACCAGAAGTAAACTGCATTCCTCCAGTGGCTAAAAAATCAACAAAGTGCTCGGCAGAGAGCTTAGCTTCTTTCAACCCTTTCCCTTTCTCAATTGCCTCTGCAGCAGCCTCAAAGTCCAAGCGCTCACGTGCACGAGCTGCTTCTGACATATCAATAGCTCCAACAGGGGCTGCAGTGCGCAGGCCTCCTTGATACTTTTCCTTTAAAAAATACTCAAATCTTTCTTGCTTTGCTGGATCATCCTTGAAAGGTTTGACAACCTCTGGCATCCCACCCTAGAATTCACAATATTCAAGAAGTAATGAAAAACAAAGCAAAATTGTTCGAGTAGCCTTAAAGAAATGTGTCAAAATGGGCAATTATCCTAATTCTGATTCAAAATTCACATCTTTTTCTTCAATATTAATCCTTTTTTCCAAAATTCATTATATTCTGGTAGTTACGTTATATTCATGTTAGGAAAAAAAAGGAACTATAACACACGTCATACTAATTTAATTGTTGAACTAGTGCGGCAGCAACAAATGACATAATTTTTTGCAAAGAAGCAGCAAATTAGAAGTTATGGCTGTTAAGTACATTTCTTAGGTTGTAACTCGGCGTTCTGGTGCAGATTTTTTTTTGGGGGGCGGTGGGATTAAGTGCTAGCTACTCACAGATGATGTAGGTTTAATAAATGTATCTGAAAGATTGAATTGGACATGCACGCCATCAGAAGCAGTGGGTGGGTTTATCTCTTTAGAGCTTCTTGCCAAAGGCCTTTCGCCTAGGATTTGTCCACGACTTTCGGCTGTCATCTTCTCCTGGCTTGGATACAATTTATCATCAAATTGATGCTTAGGTTGGTCCATGCGCTTTAATCGCTCCTCCCATAGCTTCCTTGAATAATATTCATGGCCGGTTCCTCCAGTAAGGAAACTAAATAATGGGTTTGACTTATTTTTTTCTCTAGAAAGATCCTCAAATAGTTTTCCACAGCGAGCAACTAAGGTTGCCACCCCTTCAATTAGAAGTTTCAGATTATTATCACGAGGAGGAGGAACCTCGACAGGAGGGGTATCAGCAAGCTTGTAGCCAGTGTCAAGAGGCCCCGCAAATTTGTGTTGGGGTACAAATTCCTTAGGTATTATTGGAGGGTCAAACCTGAAAAACAAGCAGGCAAATAAAGGTCAAAAGAATGAAAATCTAACGCCCACGTTGTTTCCTTAGGTATTACTGGAGGATCAAACCTGAAAAGTAAGTAGGCAAATAAAGGTCAAAAGGATGGAAATATAATTCCCACAATGTTTTCATGTTTCAAAAGATCGTGTAGACTTTTGCACCAAAAAAAAATAGACTACTCAAATTTATACATCCTTGAATTTTCATACGACCAGATTCGACCAGCAAAAGGAAATAAAATTCAGTCTCTTTTTGCACCTCTCCAACTGGTAGTCAGAGTTTGATGCAACTCCAAATCCGGGCAAGAAACCCTCCATTTTTCTTCCAATCAACTTCTGTTTGCCATCTGTAATCATTTTAGAAGGTTGCTCATCGTCTTCTTGTATGTATGTTTCCTCAAACTCATAACCTGCCAACAAAAATCATAAGAAAATTACAGAACCATCGCAATAGTTAAATGTATACGACATGATTATAATGATGAACTGACATATTTCCAATTGCTACATCACATCAAACACATAGATTGTTACTGACATGAACTCAGTGAAACTTAATAAATTAAAAAGGATGGTGCTCGTCATCATATTCTCAGTAATTTTCAGGCTCTAAATGAGGTGGTATGCTATCTAATCTTAGTAGTAAGGCATTAATTAGAGGTGAAAGAAACAAAACTAACAATTGTTGAAATCAGTATGCTACAAGTAAATAATTGCAAGGACCCCAAAGAGCCAATTAAAGAACTAAATAACAAGCCAGTGCAAATAAGAAAGTAATCATTCATCCATCCATCTTCAATCTTATTAGAGCGCCCCAACTCTTCTTAAAGGATTTAACGTAATATGAAACCCAAAATTCATTGAATTTCACAATCACAATGATGCATATAAAAGGACCACTGGACCAGTATTGAATCACAATAAGGATATAGAACGAAACTGTTCACATACTGACCAGAGGTATAGACATCCTCATCTTCAACATCAAGTTCTTCAAGTGCACCAATGCCAAAGCCAGAAGCAACCCTTTCAGCTGATTCATAAAAGCTAATGATTCAGAACCATTGACAATTTGTGAGCTAAAACAAAAAGAAAAATCAGATAAATGCGACCAAAGACTGAAGAAGCCATGCAACAAAATAAGCAATAAAAACACTTGAAGTGAAGTCAACTGATGAAGTACAGATCTTACTACTAAAGCCAAAAAGATTACTCTTCGTGGAGAAGACGTTTCTGTAACCTTCCTGATTCCCAGCTGTGCGTGCTCTTTTCTTCTCTAATTTTTTTTTAAAAAAAATCATAATAAATAACATACGGAAAGTCAAAATAGAATTTATCCTCCAGAACTTAATTGATATGAATTACAGGAGAAAGTAAATACCCCTAAACTCTGGTGCATGCTTGTAAGGATCAAAACCTAAACCGTGCAAATCCTGTTTTGAGTTGATCACATATACCTGTTTAAAAAAGAAACAGCACCAAGACAAAACTCTTATCGTCTTAAAAAAATAAAAAACTAACACAAAAGCCACTTGAAACTAATTTTAACTAAATGATAAAAAAATTCATAGAACCAACTCATTATGGTATTTGATGACCGTTTTTCCAATTAATCTAACTACTTAGAGTGTGAAAGAAGCCTTTAGTATGGTTAAAATTATCTTTTTTTTAGCTTCTTTATGGATTTCGGTTAAGTATCCTAAAACATCTTCATTATATTTAATTTTTCAGATTGGATATTCATTTTTTATTAGACAAAACTACCAAAAAACTTTTCCATCAAAACCAAAAAACTGCTAATTAACCAGAAGATATGAGCCCAAATAATTTTCTTACTGGCGTGCTTTGAGAAGATGAAATATCACTGTTGGCAGGCTGAGGAAAAACAGTATCTTCATCCTCCTGAAATGGATCAGAATTGGAGATTTCTGAGTTGGCATCACCTGTTGAAAATGCTAGAAATGCCTTTCGAGCATCTCTTCGAGCATCTGTAGTTAACAGGTTATGGTAGTTATAGCTGATGGTAACTAAGAGAAGCTGATCATCCACTTTCTTGCCAGAAATGGAGAACCAGAGGATAAGAACAAGTCATCAAAGTGAAGAAAATAAAACACCACCTCAAAAAATCCAAGTGAAATTACACAATGTTTTCCTAGGCAATCACTACCATAGCTGCATTTCATACGTCAAGTTGGTGTTTGAAGAAAAAACTTACCCAAGCATAAACAAAGGATTGATGCTTGATAAGCATTGGCCGAAGTACAACCAGCTGTACATTAACCAAGCATACACAGTATACCTAAGAGGGTAAAGTTATTTCATCTGGTTATTTGTTTTGAGTGGATCAGATACCGCAAAAAAAGATGCAGAGAAGGTTAACTTCCCTGGCCTAGAGTCCAAATTGGTGTCGTTTATGCCAAAACAGTATCAAGACTCAAGCTCACCTTTTCTTCTAGTGTCCCCACAGAATTAAAATTAAAACTGTGGACTAGTGAGTTTGGCATGGATTGGATTTTTACTCCGAAGTGGTTGACTGTGTGGAACATCTATTCTGTGGTTAGCCACAAACAGCTAATACAAAAACACAGCCTAAAGGCCATGTAGAAAAAACCCCGCAAAAAACAGATCATACAAAAATGCCTTCAAATAAAAGATCTAAAAAAATAGTGAAAGTTCTATAAATCATACAATGTCACAAAAGCTAGCAAAACAACTTTCCTTGTCTTCATAGACTCGTTGATTTCTTTCTAACCGTGTGTATAGTATAAGAAGTAGGCTAGATAAAATCTACCTTCAAGATCAAGACCTAATTTGTGGATAATAGGTTCTAGTCATAGCACAAAAAAAAAAATCTAGTAATACAGAGAAAACGTGTACATGCAATAAAATCATCTGATACAATGAGGAAAAATATACCATAGAGGGAATTCGCTCGTGAATCCTTTATTGCACGTCCATGGCGCCATCCCATCTTCAATAGTAACTTCACACCTAATCAATAAACTGGCTGCTTTAATAAACATGGACTTGATTTACAAAAAAAATTTGAAAGTCTCCCAAACCAACCTATGGATTCTGCAGCTGGAACAACTAATTCATCAGGAACAGGTCCAGGAATAGCAGACGGCCTGGAAAACATAAAAAATATTTAAAAAACAAAAGATCCTTTTTTTAATACAAGGGCATATAAAAAATAGGCCCAAAGAAAAGAAAACCAAAGACTAACTACAAAAATGGTCTCCAATCTAGAAAAAACAAAAGTTCATGATGCATAAAGAAAAAAAATTATGAGCTGAAACAAACTTTAGAGATAAGCGTAAAGTAAAACTTAGGCACATCCTACCAACATGAAAAGAGGAACAATTTCCCCACATATAAAAAATTTGAACTCATCATGTAAAGGAGGTTAGAACTTTTTCCTAAAGAATGGGTGGGAAATTGAAGAGAGTTTAAGTTTATGTAAGATCATCACACGTGAAGAAGAAGAAGATAACAGACTTTCCTTGGACAAAATATTTAAACATGATCAAAACAGACGTATCAAACGTTAGTGTAATTATAAGGTATTAAGCTTCACGTATCAAACGTTAGTGTAATTATAAGGTATTAAGCTTCACAAATAAGAAACAATCAGGAATATATCTTGGATACAATGCCAGTAACTTGGTCATAATGAAATCACTTCGTCAACAAAACTCAGCCTTCCACCCCTTAAGAATAAATAAGTCAAACAAACGTGGAAACCACAGAACTAGTCCCAAAAATACAAATAGAGACTTTCTGTTTCCTAGTGCATGGGAATTAACAATGTAAGTTAATAGTTAACCTTTGCTGTTGCTCCTTTTCAGCTTGTTTACGAGCAAGCTCTACTGCTGTGAACCCAAATGTATCAAACTGAAAAGATGTCCCCAAGCCTCGACCTTCCAATTCCTAAAAGAAGAAATGAGGGGTTAACAACTTTGTTCAAATTCTTCTTGTAAAAGATGTATGAATTAAAGAAACGCACAAGAGCATATACTGGACGGGAAAATTATGACTACTTGAGATGTGGCCAAAAGTGAATAATGCATATTTGATTTAGCAAAGAAGCATTTTATACTACAAATGTCAAAGAAGCAGCATGAAGGGGACGGTGAAAGATTTTCTTTTAGAAAAACAAACCCAACTTTTCAAGTTGAAAGCCAGAACTGCCATACAAGTTCTTTTTATTTGATCCAAATCAGATTCCGAGTGATAGAATACTAGTTGTTTTCTCAAAAAGTGCAAGCTTGAATTCATTGACATGTATAGTTGATTCAAACTCCAAGAGTAGCCAGTTCTCCCAGACCTATATTTGAGTCCATCTGGACTAGAAAATGAAAAGATTAAAACATTCCTCAACAGCATTCTCATAACACCAAAAAACCCTTAGGGAAAAGCCAACATAAGGGGAGAGGAAGTGGGCCCATCCCTCTCATTACCCCGACACATTTATACTTGTTTCTACCCAATGGTCAAAGAGAACATACAGCTTTTTCATCTTCATCTAAGAAGTTTAAAATGTCTTGCTGCTTGACTTCAGCTCGATTCTTTCGGGACGACGTGAATGACTGTGGAGTCCAACCTGCACATATTTGAAAACTAATGAACAAAAACTTATGTAATTAAATCATATTAAAAATGAAAAAACACTTGTTTGCACACCTTCTTTTGAGCCCACTGTATTGTAATGGCCTGCAGAAAACCCACCAGTGAATGCCCCATGAAATCTTCTACGCCCTTCCTCGTCTCTAACCTAATGGTAGTTATAAACAAGATCAATGAAATAATAATACAATATAAAACAGTGTCAAACACCATTACTTTCCTTCAATTAAGAGGTTAAGGTTAGAGCCTCTAAATACCCATATAACATGTTATTAAGGAACTTAATTCACCACGAAGTCCATGTTTTTTTTATACCCGTGACAGTCCGAACCAGCTTAGCACACCTCGACAATTCCCTATTGACTTCATTTTTAATAATCACTATGCATCTCTCAAAAAATCTACCCACATGAATAAGCGTAAACCACATCTCTTTCTCAATTAATGTAAGGGATACACTAAAATAAAATTAATGAATGTTATGAGCTAGAAGAAAATTAATGTAAGGTGTAAACTAAACACGAGATAGTGCTCAAATATCAAAATTAACAATTCAAAAAACTTCCAAAATGACCGTTCAGGCATTTTATTAGGAAGCAATTCGATTATAGATTTACCATGGAATGATTTAGAAGGACCTAAGGCCAAATCCTTAACAGACAAGGGAGGAAGGAGAGTACCAAACGGCTGTCCAATCCTTTTGGATAAAAATAACAGGAATATAAACCATACAATTTAGTCTCCAATAACTTCATATACAAGATGAAACCCAAAGGTTGACACCAAATTCTTCGTTGAACTTCTCACTCTAATTCCCCCCGCGTAAATGTACTGAACTTCCAGGGAAGAAGTAAAGCAGAAGGAGAGTGGGTTCCAAAATGAACATGGCGAGATACCTCTTGTTTCCAGGGAGGAAGGCTTCGCATGACACCGGAAGCGTCAGCCACGGATTTCTTCTTACGGCTGTTGATCTCTTCCTCCCGCTCAATCGGGGTTCCATAGAAAACAAAGTCTTCTTCATCCGATTCCATGAGCTTAGAATTTTTCAAAGCAAGAACTCAGGGAATGCAACCAAATATGCAGTATTGAAGAGACAGATCCTTGCAAATGAAGATTTGGGAAATTATTATGGATAAATTGCTGTAGCGGAATTCCAAGTTGCAGAACAGCAAGACCTTTCCCGTGAATGCAGAACAAGGTGATCGGAGCTAGGCTAGGGCGCAACCGATCGGTGAAGTAGCTGCCTCAAAGTTTACTTGTGATTGGAGGGAGGCCTTGAGGGTGACGGTAGGAAGCGTACGACAAATTCTGCTTAAAAATGTCAAATAAATTTTAATTCCGTTGTTTCTTAAAGTAAAGTGAATAAATTGATTTTAAATCGTGTTTTTTTTAAATAAAAAAGAAATAATCTAAAATAGTAGAATTTCAAAATATTTCATAAAATTTTAGTTAAATTACTTATTTAATCTTGTCATATTCTAATTTTAATTAACAAATTATGATTATAAATCTATATTAATCTTTTTTTTTTCCGTGATTATCTAAACAACCAAATTTAAATACATTTATTTCAAATCTTTTTTATTCCAAACAACATAAATAATTTAAAATCATTTCCTCAATTTTCTTCACATCAAACTACTAAGATTGTAAAAATTTTAAAATTTGGCACAGATTAAGAGTCAATAGAAAAATATGAAAGAGGAAAAGAGAGAAAGGACATGAGAGTGGGGGTGTAGGGTGGTGGGGGAAGGAGCGTCGCAAGAGGTTGGGGATCGACGACGCATGGAGGTGGAGAGGCGACGATATGGTGGTGGTAAGAGGGGGAGAGAGAAGAGAGGAGGAAATAGAGGAAGGGAAAGAAAATGATACAAGCCCAACAAAATATAAAATTAATATATTTTGACACCTCATTTAAAAATTTTAGGTAAATATATAAATAAATTGTCATGTCACTTTTTTTTCTTAAATACAGTTAGTTTGTTTTAGGGACTATTTTGAACGGTTTTCTAAAGATTATGGACTAAATAAGAACTTAACTTAAATGTATTTTTTATACATAAAATTTAGTTTATAATACCAAAAAAAACTTTTTATAACCTGAATATAGCTTTTTAAAGATTAAATTACTAATTTTATTCACATGATTTAAATGTAGATTATAATTGATCCATTTCTCTATGATTTAAAAATGTCAAATTTCTATAGTTTAATCAAAACTCACAAATTATTCATTAATTATTTACTATTCACCATAAAACCCCCTCATTTTCCTTTATATTTGACTCGACTTAAAACTTTGTTTGGTTGAAACTCACAAATCATTCACGAATCGTTTACCACTTGCAAAAAAACAATAATAGTAATAATTATGTCGTCTTCCTTTACATTTTATTCGACTTAGAACTTTAAAACATACATACATTAGTTTATTGTATTGCAAATTAAAAATATGTCATCTTAAATAGGAAGAATGACATGTGAGATTTTGACGAAACAATTTGAATTGAATTCAAACTTTCAAAGCTATAAATATTAAATTGAGATACATAAGCACCCAGAGACAAAGAAGGGCGACAAAATGCTTTGGAGAGTTGAAAATAAGCGTCAAAGATTTATGAATAGACCAACTTTTCAAACTGCTGCTGAATCTATGAGCGGGGCGAGCGATTGTATGGTGAACTGAAACACGTTCTCTATGAACTTGCAATTGAGTAAAGACGGTAAGTTTCAGATCCCTCCCTATCTTCTTTTCTAGAACCGTCGAAGTCCTTGAAGATTTAATAATAATTATGTTATGAAACTTGTTGTCTAGGAATTTATTTTTGGATCCCATTAAATACGCATTGTCGAGAACAACGCCGATGAAGTAAACAAATGACTTTGAATGAAAAGGGGAAAAGGGAGAAAACTACGGCCCATTAAGTGCAGGGCCCGGGCCCAGGCCCAGGCCCAGGACCAGAGCAAGTGGGTGGGAATTCCCAAATTGACCAAAGGACAAATTCTCGATTGCCACGACGCACGGCGATCTCTTTCAATGGCACACAATATATCAAACATTTGGAACAAGTAAAAGACGACCCATCCCAAAAACAACTGGCTTTTAGAATAGAATAAAATACTAATAAAAAAGAAAAAAAACACGCACATAATATACATATATTCATAATTACAAAAAAGCATCCAAAGCTCCCACTTTCTCACGCGCCACTACGCAGCGTGATCTCTCTACTCTCCCTACAACCAATCAGCGCTAAAAAGGGCAAAGGCCACGGGTCCCACGTGATCCAACTTCTTCATTCGGTTGCACTTACTCCACGCGCATCTTTGGCGCGTGGCTCACGCTCTGGTGCCTCCTTTGCCCTAATCTCCTGCGAGCGAGATCTTACTCTCTTATCCTGAAGAACCACAATAACCTCTGATAAAAATGCATATATCAACAATGCCCCTCCACGCCTCCACCACCTCGATCACCTCCTTCGATTCCGATCTTCAATCGGTTGGATCGCCGTCGTCATTTTCCGGTTCGCCGTATTTATTTTTTCCGTTGGCTTCTGGGACGCCGTAAGTTCCGATCTCGTACCCCCTCGTCCGCATCGTTGTTTAATTTTTCCAAAATTTGTTTCGGTTCTCGATTTTCCGCCGTTTCTGTAAGATTATCCTCGCCGCTGGGGTTCCTTTTCCTCTAATTTTAATATTATTATTTTTTTCAATTGTATCTATTGCAGTCTCGAAGGTTCGGTATGGAGCCGATGGACATAGTTGGAAAGTCAAAAGAGGACGCCTCGCTTCCAAAGGGTACTTGTAATTTTCTGTGGTTATTTTTGGTTTTTCGTGTGATTTTATTGGGGGTATTTTCTCCCATGGCGTAGTAACTTTGATGTTTTGATTCATGGACTAATTTGGTGTTTCTCTTATTTTAAAACAATAATATGAATTTTGGGATCCTCTGTTATGTTTGAAGAAGAAGTATCAAATCGTGGGTTGAAGTCGATGTGTGGAAAATCTATATTTCGTGACATGAACGATTAAATGGTACCGTTAATTATCTTATCAACCGGAGACATGAATCTTGGTACTCATTTATGCTCTCTAGGAATTATCTTTTGCTCGATAAGACTGCCTGGCTGGACAATTTGTTTGTGGTGAAAAATTGATACTAGATAATAGATAAGAGTTAAAGAGTTCATGGAAGGAAACCATCTGCTTGGTTTTCTTTATGGTTTGCAGTCTTGTTTGTGGGGGGGAAAGCGAGTGGCTTGTATTCCAGAAATAAATCTGGAGGTCTGAGCCTCAGCTCATCAGTCCTCGTTGTAAAGTGTTCAAGTTCTGTAAGCATAGAGTTCTCCTAGTTGTCAATTGTCATTTATGTTTTTGCATCCCACTTCTGCTTCACTAATTACCAGTCACCGAGTTTCCACGAAACAGTTGGTTTGTTTTTTGTTCTGTAATTTCATCTTTCTTCGTGGCTGACTTCTCCCTTCCCCCTCCTTCCTTGTCATTTTATTTTTTTCTTATTTCTTATATTCTAGGGAGTCAGTTTGGTTGTTCTTGTTGAGCTTTCATGCTTGATATCTTCACAAGAAAAAGTAGCTTTTGAGGACTTTTATGTTCCCAAGATGTTAGAGTTCCTCTACTCAAATGTCTTTTCTTTTCAGTTTTTTTTAGGTAACATGAACAGTTTCAAACTTTTATATGATGTATTTCGGTGATAATGATAAGGGGCTCCCACTCCCTCCCTTGTACAAATTAAGTAATTGGAAACCATTTAATTGCTAGGACAAATGACCAAGTGCTTGAGTTTTGTAAATCCTAATTTGAAATTTCCCTGGTGGTTTTGTTTGGTTGCTAAAATTCTGTTTTGTTTAATTATTATTTGTCAGCGACTATGACTAAAATTATTAAAGAGATGTTGCCCCCTGATGTACGAGTTGCAAGAGATGCGCAAGATCTTCTGATTGAGTGTTGTGTAGGTAAGAATATCTTGCTAACATTTTCTTTATATATTTTAACAGGCGTGTTAGTACTTGGTTTTGGTGTCTTGTACTACTTTTAATGGCTGTTTGTGGTTCTATTATTATTCCAACTGTGAATGACCTGTAGTCGTGTTTGGATGCTACCTGTTGCTGTACTAATATAGGATTTAGTCATTTTTATTTTTGTACTTTTCTTACTGTTGTTCTCTCCCTCCCCTTAGACGAGCTATTGGTAGGTTTTTATGACTATGACCCATTCTGACTTCTGACTGAAGAATGCATTCTCTTTATTGTGATGATCTTGCAGAGTTTATAAACCTTGTATCATCCGAGTCTAATGAAGTTTGTAGCAAAGAAGAAAAAAGAACCATTGCACCTGAGCACGTGCTCAAGGCTCTTGAGGTCTATAAACTATCCAAGTTTCATTTATATTCTTAATAATTAATAATATATATTTATATGCGGTAGTTATTATTGCTTGGGATAAAGCATGTTACTGTTGTCTTGTTTACCATCCAGCTCCATGAAATTCAAATTTTCCATACTGTAGGAGTTGATTTCATTATTGCTTGATAAAGTTATACTACTAAAGTACCAAATCATAAACTAAATAAATGTTCATCTGTGGAATAAGAATTTCAATCAATGCCCTAACTATATCTTACTAAAATGACACTATCACATTCTGTGTCTTTTGGTAATCGTCTTTTGATTTACATACATGTCTCATTTCTACGAATTTTTTCCCCTTGTCTATTTACTGTTTTGTTGCTGCTGTCCTATTTGATATTGATATTAAGCATTGCTAGTATCGTTCTATCTAATGTGCTAATGTTTTGGGTGCACAAAATATTTTGAACCTGTTCTCTATTCTCATACAGTTCTGTATTCACCCGAGCTTGGGTGAAGCATTAAGCAGTTCTGACAGAAAATCTTAGTTGGTTTCCTCCTATTGCACCCTAAAGGAGGAGATATAAATCACAATATATGTTAACTATGTGACGTGAGTCTGATTACTTAATAACACTAGTAGTGAAGTCTTTCCTTTTTTCAGCTATGGATGGTATTCATAACTTTTTCTTTCTTGTGTTTGTAGACGAGTGATTTGCAGCTTTTGTAAAGTTACTTTTATTATTGTCTGCTATTGGGCTTACATGCATGATTATATATGATCAGGTGCTTGGTTTTAGTGAATACATCGAGGAAGTTTATGCTGCGTATGAACAGCACAGGCTCGAAACCATGGTAATGCTTTAGTATATCTGCCTGTTCATTGAATTAAATGAAGTCACTGATTTTGTAGAAATTTTTTTGCGAGGTCTAGATAGTTAGTATCTATTTTTTAACCTGTTATGTTCCTTAAAAGAGAACATTTTCTATCATCCTCATATAAACTAGACTTACACTTGAGTGTCTCAAGACAATGAGAAGCACTAACGTTTTTCTTTTCTTCTCCGTCGAGAAATTTCTCCAGCAAGACTCCTTGAAAGGTGGAAAGTGGAGCAATGGAGCCGAGATGACCGAGGAAGAAGCTTTGGCTGAGCAGCAAAGAATGTTTGCAGAGGCACGTGCAAGAATGAATGGCAGTAACACTGCTCCGAAGCAACCGGAGCCTGAGCAAAGTTTAGAGAGCTAATTTTAGGATCTTTATTTTCTTCAACCATAGGCAAGATTCCTTGACCCTTCCATTTGTGCTTCAAATATGCCTTGTGCATATGTACAAAAAAAAAAAAAGAAATGATTAACCTAGCTACTGGGCTCTGTGAAGATGCATTGTAATATATATCCATATCTGCGGATCCATGTCTAGTTAATACAAGTAGTGACTGTGTTTAAAAATCTCCCTCTCTCGCTCTCTCTCGCTCCAATACACCTAAATTTGCGTATTTGTCCCTTGCAGCATCTGCGTGTTGACATTATTACAACCTTAAGAAATCCGCCTTGCGTTGGCCATTTTGGATTGATTGACGAGGCATGGCGTTTTCAAACCTTCAATACTTCGATGAAACATTTTGTCTTTCCATGAATCAGATGATTGGTCTTGAGTCTATTTAACAACGATTTTTAGTTCTTTTGTTGTTTAAGAAATAAAATAGATTGTGCCCAACAATCATAGGTTCATGAGGTATTTCTCAGTGACCGCAACAAACTTTGTGAGTCACTGTCAAACATGGATTTGGATTTGATTTTCGTTAGATCGAACAGCTATGGCTTATACTTAGGGTGGCTTTTGTTTTGATGCCATCGTTTCACTGTTGGTGTGATTGAAGTCAACCAAATACCAATCTCACAAGAAAGTAACACAGGCATCGCCTCTCTGGATTCCCGTCTCTTTCTTTTTTTCTTTTTTCTTTTGTTAATTTGAAGTCCCTCTCTCTCTCTCATGTCTCCCCATATCTGTTGGTGGGTCAGTCTATGTTTCTTTTGTCAGGATTCTCTTGCAGCACATCAATGAACCTTGAAACTAAGAATTAAATGATGAGAGCCCCACACAGCAGATAAAAGGGGAGAAACCACATTCTCTCTATTGTACACTCTACTCATTCTCTCTCCTACCAACCAACCTTCTAAAGATCCTACCTTCCTTCCTTCCTTCCTTCCCACCCACCCACCCCGTGGTTGGTTTAT
>JAOANK020000022.1:10462272-10473752 GCA_026257165.2 Telfairia occidentalis | reverse complement strand
AACTAATTTCGTTGCGGATCATTAAACCATATCAATCAAATATTTGTGTCAACCTAAATATAATTTAACTGACCAAACCAAGTATAACTTAATTAGTTAAAACATATTCTTTCGACCAAAAGATCATGTGTTTAAATCTCCACTCCACATGTTGTTAAACTCAAAAAAAAAAAAAATCATTGATTAAGACATATATTCTCGACCAAAATATTTAAATCTTCATCCTCTTAATAGCCTTAAAATCCAATATTCGATTAAACTTCAAACAACCCTAAACCCCACAACAAAAGGTTGAAAATAAGTTCTTCCCATTAAAACTAGGCAAGAGAAAATGATATTCTCCAACCACGACATAAATTTTGGGAACAATAATAAAACATCAAAAAGAGGGAAATGGATGAGATAAGAATAAGAGAATTTTGGTAGTTTTGGTCTATTAGAAATTTATATCATTTTCATCTTGGGAATTTAAATCTTTTGATCTTTTTCCCCTTTGTTGCGATAATGATCTTTGGGAATCTGAATTCTTTTACGTAATTAGCATTTTTAAATTAGTTGACATTTAAAAAAATTAGTCAAGAAATGTTTTTAAAAAAAGCTAAAGAAAATTTGACATGTTGTCAATGTCAATTAAAATTATATTAAAGAAAGAAAAAACTTTAACCAAACACTTAGTTTCAAATCATAAAGCCTATTAAAATTATTATTAAAAAATCTAAAAAATATTTTTAATTAGTTAAAAGTATTTTTTGAAATTTTAACCAAACACTTTTAATTTTGAAAAAAATATTTTTTTTTATCAACAAACAATTTAAAAGTCATACCAAACACAATTTTAGTTTTCATAATTTTAAAAATTTTAGTTTATCTTTAAAGATTGGAGTTCAAGTTTCAATGGGTATAAAAGTTTCGATTTAGTTCTTATAGTTTAGTTAAATCTCACAAAATCATCCTAAATTATCTTTTATCTTTTATTCACTGGAAACAAAACTCCTCCCTTTTATTTTTTTTTTACACAACCCCAAATCCTATTATACTACTCCATCAAAACTAACATAATTAGTCAAATAAAAAATGTCAGCCAAAATAAATGTGTAAATATATGATAAAGAATAATATGTGAACATAGACCAAATTAAAACAGTTTAAACAATAAAGATCAAATTAAAACTTTGATCAAAATCATACCGATCAAATTGAAACTTTAGAAATGAGGTAAACCAAATCGAAACTAATCTATGCACACAAATTATACAAGTACATCTCCTATTTCCACCTTGTTTTGTCAACGCCTAATCATAGAAATCAAATTTGTAATAGCTTTAACATTAGAGGGAAAAATTACCCAAAGGGGATTTGATGAAGAAAGGGTCAGGCAAATGGGGCACTCATATCTAGGGCAAATCCAAATTAAGCTCCACTCCCACCACGTGTATCTCTTGCATGTATTCTTCAACGAAATTCCCCCACCTGTCTCCATTTTTCCTCCCTGAAAACCTCAAAACCCTCGCAATCCACGTTCATTCTTTCACCCCCAAAACTCTAAACTCTAAACTCTAAACTCTGCGCCATGGCCGACCACGCCCAAGCCCAAATCCAAAGACCTTCCTCAAGACCCACCACAACTGGCGGCGGCGGCTTCCTTGGCAGGATATTCCAACAACATGCACCAGTACAGAATTCGCCACAGCTCATGGGGTTTCTCACACTCTTCATTTCGGCCTCCATTCTCATCTTCCTCATCGGCCTCACCATCAGCGCGGCCGTCATGGCCTTAATTTTCTTCGCCCCTTTCATCCTTCTCACCACCCCCATCTGGCTTCCCCTTGCCTTCTTCCTCTTTTTAGCCACCGCCGGGGTCTTGTCCCTCGGTGGATTCGCCGTGGCCGCTGCAGCTGTAGTCTCCTGGGCGTATAGCTACTTCAAAGGCATGCACCCGCCCGGAGCCGATCAGCTCGAGTATGCAAGGAGCCGAATTTACGACACCGCCACCCACGTGAAGGATTATGCTAGAGAGTATGGAGGGTATTTGCAGAGTAAAGTCAAGGATGCAGCTCCTGGAGCCTAATTCATTCATTCAGGGGAATGTCAATTTTGAGATTTATTTTATTATTATTATTTTCTAGCTATTTTGCAGTCTCCTGAGCCGGCTCAGCTGTCGAACCGGGTTTTGTTGCTTAATTTTCCTCCTAATCAATTAGTTTGTGTTTTGGGTGTTGTGAGGAAGAACAAGATGGTGATTCATATTACCAGTCCATCGCGGTTGATATATATTTTTTGTGCGTAAACTGTGTCCCATTGTTCCTCTTCCTTCATGTTTCAGCTTTGAAAAGAGGGACAGAGAGAACGAGAACATGGTTTTTAGTTTTAAGAATTGAGTATTCATCACAATAAACGAACCTACTATAATTTAACCCAAAAGTTGTCTTGCAACTTAAGCTATTGATAGTTAAAAAAACGTAAATCATCTAAATCTTGAGAATATCCTCAGTCATATAAATGGAGCAAATTGTGTTTGTAGGTCGACGGCTTGCAAAGCTTCCTCTTATTTCCTTTCAGAGATAACTTCTCAGATATACAAGCAGGAAGCTTTCCAAGCAAAAAATGGTAGAACTATGTAAGTTAATGAAATAAGATGCTCAATAAAGTCTTCAAAGAATGCAGCAAGTATTCAATAGAATAAAGAACGAATTGTATCTTTGAAAGCAAACATATACAAGAGTGTTATACATTCTCGGAAAAAAAAAATACTGGGAAACATGAGAAAGGAGAGGCGACAGTCGCACTCTTCACTGTTATTTCACCAAAATCAAAATTTTAAACCACCAGGCACCATGCATATGACAAAGGTCGTATTTAGGTGCAAAAATGGATCAGGAAAACTCCTAGCTAGTTTCACTTTTTCATGAGCAATCACATTAGAATAGAACATGCTATGATAGAAAGTTTCTCCTCTGCAACTATAACATCACCTTGAACTACCTTCTGAGTTATACCCATAAGTGCTCTCGCCGATACTCGCGTACAATCACGGGCACGCTTGTTGGCGGGATCTGCAATCAAGTATTTTGTGCAGATAAACGGTCTTATTTCAGCCAATCGGGAAAAATAAAATGCCAAATAACAGTAGCTTATGCAGACAAACAGTTGTGGTATACGGCTGAGGTCAAGAAATCCCCCCAGGACTCTTATTGCCAAGGGTTTATCATATGACGAATAGAAAGGAAGCTACGGTGGGGTGTTGGAATTCCAGTTACCGCACTTGAAATCCTGCTTTCAGTACGCCTCTGTATGAGGAGCTGTGTCTTTTGGAAATTCATAGACCAACAGAGACCAAAATATCACTAAACAAGCAGGTGTGATGGCCGGATTGATCAAAACGTCAATTTGTTTAGAATCTTTTGGAATTAAAGTCACTTTTCTTATTATGCCAATGGGAAGAATTCTTTGTAATCTTCTCAACTGTTATTCCTTTTAATGAAAGTTTGAAGTTTTCTATTAATAAAATGTGTCCTTGAACTTGGGCGTTAAGAAAGGGGAAGAGTACGGCAAAATCCGAAAGAAGTTTCCTGCCTTCTCTCTTTCCTCTAGCTGGTATGTGCCATGCAAAAGTAACCTAAAGAACCAAGGCCAGTTGTTTTGGTTTTGCTTTAGATAAGAGATAACTAACCTAAAGATTTATTCATGTAAAGTCTAGTGCCATGAGACTTTTGAGGTTTAGAGTCATCCTATTGGCTCTTTTTCAATTAATCTCTTTCACTTCCTTTCTTCCATGCTTTCTAATTTGCTTAACTTGCCTTGCAAAATTTATAGTTATCTTCGAACTTTGGTCTTAAAAAACATATAATTACATGAGATTTACTGTATAACAAGTCTTCTTGTATCGTCTCAGCAAATAGGTGTATCTTTATTGCAAGGCCCAAAAATTGGTCAGTCATCTTTTTCCCTCATGTGGTTTTACTCTTGATATATGGCATAATAAAAGCCCTTATATCAATTCAATCATTGTCGTGTTTTTCCTGTTTTTCCAGGAGGCCCTTACTTCCTATTTCATTGCAGACATTTTTGGACTTGCAAGTACATGGATAACTAGAAGAGACGCGTGCATACATGCAGAGAGAGAGAGACATTCATAACTTACCATGCCATAATCTGTGACAATCATTGAGATGTAATCTGAAGGTGTAACATCATACCTGAGACAGTATGAATACCAAGTTAGTACACATTGTTTCGAGGAAAAAAAACCAATGACAAATAGTATATCATGAATTAGTGGCTGATATACATTAAATTTAGAAGTTGCAAATGTTCTTTGGCAGTCAAACTATCAAGATAATTAATGTCAGTCCTTCCTGAAACCTTTGAGATAGCATCTGGGTCACCTGCAGGCAATTTGAAAATGCTCAGATTTGTCCGTTCCCCTATAGGGAAAAAAAGGAGGAAGAACGAGCACAGGAATGTATACCTAATTCATTAAAGCATATTGAATCAAGTTGTACCCTTTCATGAAATTTATATGCTTCACAGCAGAATAATACTGGAACATGGAATGCATGCGCAACCATGGCAATACCTGCAGTCCCCACTCTTGAATATACAGTTCCATTAGCTAATACAGCAGCAGCACCCAGAAAAACTCGGTTTACTTCACGCATCGCGTAGGAAATAGCATTTATATGAGTGTAAGTACAACTTAGGCCCTTTGCTATCAGCCTACGAAGCAATGCTTGGCCCTCAAGTTTTGGTCGAGAATCTACCACCACAACACGAAATTGTTTCCCAAGCTCATGGGCATATGATAGAAGCATCTCTACAACACATGATGATCCATATGTCAGAAGAACGTCTCCATCCCTGATCTTGGTGGCAGCATGTCTAATTATGACCTCGTCAGCAAGCATTATCTTCTCATTGATAAAACGACTGATATCTAAGCATAGTGTAGCTTTTGCCTCAGATTCTAGAAGACTCGATGGTAATTTGGCTATGCGATTTTTCAAAAATTTGATTGCATTTCCCATACTAACAGAAAGTGGCCTGCATTCATTAAAGAATGACACATAGACGCCAATTTTTGCAGTTAAATCTCTAACGAGAGATTTCTGTGGCGGAGTTGAGTAGTCTTTAATGGCTTGCTGAAATGCATGAAGCATTGCAATACAACGAGCATTACCGCCAGATATATCTCCAGCCATGTATTGTAAACCAACCTAATAGAATATAGATATGTGGCTATATAAGATAAGCACTAGTCAGAGCAAATATATGGTAATATCATAAATTCTTAATGCAATTAAGTAGTTCGACAATTTAGTACATCACATTACCATCTAAGACAATTAGTACATAATTCATAACAATATTTTCTGTTCTACACACCAGTCACACATGCAAATTGCAAATCAACATGTGATGCAGTGCATGAAGGAAAGTATAGTCATACATCAACTTCATCAGACCGGAGAGCAAATGGTCATTTGTCAAGCGGGGCAAAGCTATCAGTTTATATTTGGGTTGAGAATGCTGGTATAGATATGGAAATTTTCAATGGACGTTCTATTAATAATTTCTTAAATAATAATAATAAAGATAAAAATACTATGTAATTCATATTTAATGAAAGCTCCATCTTCCAATTAAAAAAAGTGTGCCGTTTGTGATCTCATCTATTAGCCTAATAATTTATAGCACTTATGACCATACAGTTCATATCCTGTGATACTCATGGATATCACGAGAAAAAAGAAATTAGCCAACACTCTATGCTCAATTTCAATTTAGAAGGTCAATGCTTTGCCAAGATTTATCAAAAGTTATAGTAGCTAATTTCCAGAAAATACACCTTGTAAATTTGAGGATGAATGGTATCAAGTTGGAAAAACTTTGACACAAGATCAGGAAGTTGAGTCCCTTGCTCATATTGTGGCAAATGGCGAAATAATTCAACCCTATTTCTTGCTTCAGTTTGATTAAACACAGCTCTCTTTTTAGCCCTTTCTACTCGATTTTTATCATCAAACTGCATACGTGGAGGGGGAGCATCTTTCTTCCTTTCTTTATCAACAATACGATCACCTCCTCTATTGTCAGCAGATGCAACTGAAGGTGTGGCAGGACCACCTTTAATTGTTGAAGGCTGTTTCCCAACTTTGCCAGGAGCTGTTGCCCCAGAGGCAGTACCCAGCTTATTTGCCTCACCTTTATTTTATTTAGAATAAATCAATATGAAATAGTTAAACGAGCCTACTAAAAAATTTCTGTTATTCATAGCAAAGAAAAGTTAAAGAGGGTCACTACTAGGATTTAAAAAAGCAAACAATGAAGTGCAAATAAAATTGTTTACAACGCTTGAGGGGGTGTGTGCGTTACTGAAGAATCGTACCTTTTGCAGAAACTTTAGCGGCTCGCTGAGCCTCCTGTAAAGCCCGTCTTTCAGCCTTTGTAGTTTTTGCCTTCAAGGGTTTCGAACTTGATGGAAGATGATCTTTGACCTCTGCAGCTGCTCCTCCCATCTTTTCTGCAAGAGCTCATTTATCAAATTATGACAGAGAAAGAAATGTAAATGAGATCTCAATAATATTTTCGGAGAAGGAGGCATTCCTTTCTCCCTTTTTTCAATGCCAATAAGGGTGTAGTCAAGGAGATAACTCCCAAGGAGAATAAACATCTTGGACTTTTTTCATCAAAATAAGAGTCGATATTCATTCTCTTAACCCAGGTTTCATCCAACAAAAAGTTCCGCGTGATTAGATACATTTCTCAAGGTAGAAGTGAGAAATAAAGAAATTCTTCTCGTTCTGGAAATACAATTTTGAATCTATAAGAAGATCCATTCATTTAGCGAAGCCTTTTTCAACCAAAAAAGCCAATGTTGGGGGAGAAAAAGCTTTTTGGGTTCTTCCATCCAAAGAATGAATAACTCATGAGTTGATATGCATGCACGAAGGCGTCTAAGGTAATAACGATACATGAAAGCCCCCACTCCTGACAAAGTGTGAAGTTCTACCTCAATCGTTTATTCCAAAAAGTCTAAACAAATTAAATGCATACACGTTATGTGGGTAAGAAATTCACCAAGAAGTTATCTGAGCTCATGAAAGTGCACTCCAATTGGCAAAGATACAAACAGGGAACACGTATGAAAGTGTTTAGAGAAGGAACTCTAATTGGACTAGAAACCAGAGCCAACCCCACAAGCTACCAAGTTCTTAGCTCTCCAGTTATTACTTTCAATCTAAATTCACCTAGAAAATAGCGCAAGAGCCATTCAGCCATGATGCTCTAACTTCTTCTGGAAGGGATGGCCACGAAGAATAAAGTTACGAGGGCCGTTGGAATGCACTAGGACAAAGCTGAATTTACCCAAAGAATCACCCAGTAGCTGCACCAAAAGGGCAAGACGTGAATAAATGGCCTACGTCTTCCTGGCTCCTTTTACACAGAGCACCAACTGGAAGAGAGATAAATAGCAAGGTTTCTCTTCGGAATTCCTTTTTCCTGATTTTTTTTTTTTTAATGAAAAAATCACTTTTCACTAAGAAGAATGAAAGTACAAGAGCAACGAGTTTACGAGAAAAAAAGGCCTTCAACAAGGAGCTAAATTTGACAAAATGAGACTCTAATGGTTAAGAATGACATTAACGAATAATTACCAAAAAAATATTTGGGGTAAAAGTCCAAATAGTGGTGGTTAAAATGAGCCAAACCAAACTACAAGTTTCTTTCTGATACTTCCGCACCCTAAAAGATTTTCATTCTTCCTTTCCCACCAAATACTCTAAATAATAGCCAAAAAAAAAAAAAAAAAGACTTGGAACAGAAATCTCCCTAGTCCCTCCAATATGAAACGGCGGCGAAAAAAGGAATTTTGTCACCCCCGGGCACCATTGTCCAGATAAAACACAATCATTTCGTTAAATAAAAAATAAATGTACAGTAGAAATGGAAAGATAAAAAGGATGTATAAAGACGATAATTTGCTAGAAACCTATACCTCAAAACAAAAATGGATGCTTTCAACAAAAATATAGATCCAGCAAGAAAACTAACACAAACAAGAAAAAAAATTCCTTCCGCGTCATTGAAGATTAAAGAAAGGGGAAAAGAGTTAATTTCACCAAAGCAATGCATTACCTGTCGCTCCAGGAGGTTTGTTAGTTCGCAATGTCCTCACACTATTGGCAGGCATTGTCAGTAAATTCTCCGACGGTTTAGCCGCCATATGAAATCCGACGCCCGGACAGCTCGAGGCTAACTTCCCCGAACCACTCCGCCTAAGCAAGACGGAGGCCGAAGAATCCTCTGAGAAATCCAACTCTTCACCTCCAATTCGACTCGAAGACGACGCCATCGGCGACGATCCGAGCAGCATTTCTGAGGGATTGTGGCTCCCTACAGGGACCAGGTCCTCAGGGTGCCTCCAATTTCCCGAAGCCGGAATCGGCAGAACAGACGTCCGGGAGGAAAGATTATCGGAAAGATGACGCGGAGGAGGAATCATCACCGGAGATAATGAATTGCTGGTCGGAGAGTCGGGTAGCTGTGGTGTGGTGCAGTCAGGCGGAGCGGGCAGGGTCCGACCCGGAGAATGCGGGGCGTCGGGGGTGAAGAACCCGACCTGACGGACTTTGGGATCGATTACGACGCGGGATCCGCGGCGTGCGTCCATTCACGACGGAGTTGGCGGAGGATCCGATGATGAATTTGGTGTCCGGAGTGATGGAAGTCCACAGACTGCAGCAACGAAGAGGCAGCGGGTTTACCGCGGGAGGCTGTAGGGTTTTGGGGGCAAAATTTCCCTTCAAGAAAGATGGATTGTCTTTTAGCGGATTTTGCAAATTACCCCCCATAGTTTACCGGTATTGCAAATTTTCTTTTTGTATTTACAAAATTAGTTTTTTCATTTTCTTAGAAAAATAGAAAAAAATTTTAAAACGAAAAACAGAATATAAAATTAAAGTAGTTATGATGAGCGTTAAAAGTTTTTAGGAAAATTTTAAAAAAAGTTTAACAAGTTCCTTTCTCAATTTTAATCTCAAATTTTAAATTTCATTGAATTGAACCAAAAATTTTAATTAGTGCAATTACTATTTTTCTCAAAACTTAAATTAAAATACTATTTTCACAAATCAAGGGATAAAATGAGACAAAATTTAACAAAAATACTTAACTAGTTAACTCTAGCTATGTTGATACCTTGGTCATGATTCTTAAAAACATGTAAACTTATAAAAATGTATTGATTGCACCATTTGTTCCATTTTAAGATTTAATCGAATGAAATTAAAATTAGCAAACTAATTGCTGATTTGGTGTTAATTGTTGCATATGTTGTTTGTTTGGTAGAGTTGTGGTTTGTGAGAACTCTAATTAAGACTACAATTGTGTTACACGATGATCAAAGAGAGATAGAGCAAAAAAGATTGATAATATCGATTGTGTTTAATTTTAACCATTTTTTTAGTTCGAGAACATGTGGAATGAAGATTTGAATCCACGTTTTTTTTGTTTAAGAAATATGCCAACAAAGCTATTATAATAATAAAGTCATATAGTTCTTTTTTTTAGTTCAACAACATGTAAAATAAGGAGAAGATTCGAACCCATAAATTTTTTATTAAAAAAATATTCTTTTTCACCCAAATTGAGTTATGTTTGGTTTGGCAAAAGCAGCTAATTTAATATGCATGCAATATATCAATTTTGATTATGGTAAACAATTTTTTTTTAGTTTAACAATACATTGTGAGATTAGAAAGTCGAACTCTCAATTTTTGTGATGGAAATAAATGTCATATCTACTCAATTATATTCAAATTAGTAAAACAAGTAACAAGCTTAAGATCTTGACTAAGAATAAAACAATTTATATATATTAAGCAGTTAATAACTAGTACATTTTTCAACCAAAACTTTTGAAAATACAAATTAAAGGGGGTAGAAAATTCAACTACCTTTTGAATGACGATAGGCTTGAAGCTAACAAAAAGATAAATTTCTAGAAAATATGGAGACAATTTGGTTATATGCGAGTCTGTGACTTGGTATTATATCAAATAAATAAATAAATATATATATATATATATGACTGGGTCTAATTTCAATATCCTTCCCAACATGTCCATAGCCTTTGGGTCAAAGGCTACAGAAAATTTTGTAACATTGACTTGAGTTGTCACCCACCCAACCTGACCCTCGTATTTCTTTTCTTATGTACTCATTGGTCATTACATATATATATATTTGTACATATAAATACATTATACATACACATTTCTCATATAAATATTCTTTATGGTCCAACTGACGTCTTAATTTTAATTGAGAGACATTTGGATTGAGTTTTATATTAAAATGGTCGTTGTAAATGAGAAATGTAAGAATAAGATGACCATGGAATAAAAAACGAGTTTTTTCTTCTTTGTGTAAATCTCAAGTTTTATGGTGAAGTTAAGCATAACTCAATTGGTTAAAGCATATATTTTAAGATCAAAATGTATTGGGTTCAAATCTTCACCTTCACATATAATTGAATTTAAGAAAAAATAAATAAAAATATAAAATCTCAAACTGTGAGAGTCTAAATTTTTTTTTTCCAAAATAAATGGGTTCAATATGAATATAAATGAAGACTCTATGTTATCTCGTTTGTAGAAATGAGATGTATAAAATTATGTTTCTTTTTTATCGATAATCTTTTGGTTATTTAAATTTTTAACTATAGTTTAATTAAAAACTAATACGTTTAGGGTAAGTCAAGGTTAGCTTAACATGTCTAAAATATTAATTTATGAATATTTAGTTGATATTCATAATAATAGCTTATTGATAGATTATTGAAATAAATTTAATTATAACATGAGGATCAAATAGATACATAAGTTTTTAATATTAAATTTATACAAATACAAGTACTAAGTCATTTATTAATATTACTTGTATTCAAATAAAATTGTGAGCGTCACATGTCATAGACACTACTTCAAATGTTGTTAGTATGTAAATGAATGACGTAGATTTGTACGATGCATAAGACTTGGTATATCAAACTTATGCATAAGTAGCATGCCAAAGTCACTTGATTTTTCTAAGCTAAAAGATTCCATGTACAGACATATCTTTTGTAGTTAGTGTGTCCTTTACTATTTTCTTTAATAACTCTACGTACTTTACTTTATTAAAGCAAATTCTACATGATCGTAATTTTACTAGGGTTCCATCATATGTGAACTTATCTTTTTATTTTTGCTCCACTTGCTAGTTCAAGTCTAGAGTGTACAAAAAATTTCAAACCATGTGTTTGGTATAATTGTTTTAAAAAATGTTTTTAAGTGAAACACTTATTATATAAGTATTTTTGAAAGAAAATTAGTTAAATACTTTATTTTAAAAAATTTTAAGTGTTTTTTATTTGTTTTTAGACATTGTCAAACCACTTTCGATTATTAAAATTTCTAAAAAAACATTTTTAATTAGTT
>JAOANK020000022.1:10450211-10460709 GCA_026257165.2 Telfairia occidentalis | reverse complement strand
AAATAGTTAGACATCACATTTGTGTCTTGTTTATGATTTGTAGATTTAAATTTATTTCCTCTCATTTATAATGTGTTATATTTATATGTGTGTGCATATATATATATATAATAATCTTTAAAACTAACCAAAATTGCACCTATTATATTTTGGAAAACTTTAGCCATGATATTACGTGGGTTATCCAATCTACAAATTTTTTTTTCTTAAGTTCATTTGATAAAGTCAACCTTAGAATAGCACGACTGATAAAGACATATATCTTCGACCAAAATGACATATATATGTTCAAATTTACTTTTGTTGAAAATTTTGTGAGTTTTTAGATAATTGTTCAATGGTTGATCTTGGCATTAATCGAGCTCAGTTTATGAAAGACTTTTTTGTTTTTGTTGAAATTTGTAAGTTTTGAAAGATTTTTACATGCTTTCAATTAAAATTAGTGATGAGTGACTTTCAAAAAAGGAATTGAACAAAATAGTTTAAAAAGTGAAACATTTGTTTAAATCTAGAGTTCAAATTAATGAAATTGAAATTTTAAGTTGAAAATTGATATACATATATCATGAAAAGTTTAGAGTATAAATTGATATTTTCTCTTCTTTCTTTTTTAATTGAAACAAAAATTTCATTTACGGCATAAAAATATTAAAAATACCAAAACACTTGATCATCCATGCTAATAATAGTAAGGCTTGGCTAGAAAATAAGTTGCAATCTAGATCTACTAACATCAACATCATACAGAAAAAAAATACAAAAAGTTGATATCATCAAGAATCCAAGGTCAAAAATAATTTAATTTTTCATACAAAAACTTGACCCACTTTCCTAAATTGATAAATTAAACTTAACTTTTTGATTACTTCTTTACACCAACTAAATTTTGTTAGTTAGAATGTCTCTATGGAACTGATTAGACAATCCATTTTGGGCTAATTCCCATTTGGTTTGAATTACACTATTTATTCACAAAAAAAAAAAAACATATAATGCGATATTTACTATCATCGTAAAAGTTGATAATTTGAATCCGTTCAACTAAAAAAAGAAAAAAAGAAAGAAAGAAAGAATCCATAACTTTTCTTTTCTAAGTCAACCCTTTTTGGTAACCCCTTTGAAAATCTCTCCACAAATATCCTCATAAATTTTATCGCTATTACAACTAACCTCAATTAATTAATTAATATTAATTATTTTCCTCTAATGATGTAACTCTCATTCCCTTGTTTCCCGCGACGTGCCGTGCCCTTCTCTGCCATTTCTTCTCCATTTTTTTTTTCTCAATATAATATTTTGGCTTTCCTTTTATTATTATTTTCAATTTCATGCATACAAAAATAATAATAATAAATATATCAACTTTCCAATAATTTCATGACTTTCAAACGAAATCAAACACACAATTAAGTTCACACCGAAGTAATCTGAATTGGGTTTTTTTTCTAATTTAGCTCTGTAAATACTTTAATTTAATCGTCGTACAAAAATACAAAAGATTATGAATTTTTCGACAATTATAAGAAAAAACGATATACACATACATACATATTTATGTAATGTTTTTTTTTTTCTTTGGAAGTTATTCCTTTTTTTTCCTCTCTTTGACGAATAATTGGATGAACAAAAGATGATTACAACATAAATACACATAATGATTTAAAAAAAAACGATCATATAAAAAGATTGGAAATTTCAAAAAAAAAAAAAACCTCTCTGAATCTCAATGGTGCAATGGGTTTGGACCAGTTGGGACGAGGCGTTTGTCCACGCCGTACCGGGGATCAATCTCCGCCGCACCCGGAGGAGAATCGCTGTCGGGGTGGCGGTGGCTGCGGTGGCCATGTCGGTGGCGATGATGATGCAGGCGGTGAAGAAAGACAGTGAAATCAAATTTTGGCGGCCGCATCATCACTTTTCTATTGCGAGAAAAAGAAGACATTTTTCCAATATTAGTATCAACAGAAAAAAGGCCATGAAAGACCATAGCCGAAAAGGAAAGAAGAATTAAAAGGGCAATGAAATTGCAGAGCTTTAAAGGCATTATGATGGATTTGCAGAGGGAGAGAAAAATGAAGGGGAAAGGACTGCATGGAGAGGGGAAAATAACGCTAGAAGAGAATTAGAGAGAGAAATTGAGGATTAAGAAAAGGGGATTTTTTTGGGGTTAATTTGAAAGATTGACAGCTTCAAAATGGGAGATTAGTAGAAGAAAAATTGCAGTAGAAAAAAGAAAAAAAAAAAAAAAAGGGTTTGACATTGGACTGTGTTTGCTTCTATAAGAAGAGAGAAAAGGGGACAAAACTGTCGAGAATTCTTGTTTCAATGACAACTTCCTTTGCGTTAAAGGAACAATGGCTCATTAAAAGCAGTTTGTCAAACTTTGAATTATATATTGGGAAGAGAAAGAGAAAGAGATTAATTTATTAAATTTGTTTAATTTTTTTGGTTAACCATATAGAAACTGGGCATCTCAATTATTTGTATATTTTGTAACACAAACAAACAAAAGTTAGGGTAGAATGTATTTCAGTTAATAGTATCATCACATTTAATGTAGTGTAATCGAATAAATTTATTATAATTTTTATTTTAAAAAAAATATTGTATTGTAAATATTTATTTATGAAAAAAATGTTTAAATTAAAAGTCATACAACCGACCCTTATTCTATTTTTAGTATTACAAATTATTTTGATTATAATATTTGCAATAACGTGGAATTCATAAATACAATTAAGAATAGGAAATTATGTTGTTGGAATTTGTTAATGAATAATATTGATATAATCTGAGGCATTGCAGGAGCCAGCAAAACATGCCCATTATGTTAAGGGAAGCTAAATTATTATTATTTTTTAAAAATTTATGAAAAATAACTTAAAAGAAGGAAATAGAGAAAGAGATAGCTGACTTTTGTATGCAACTTTAAATTTGATTCAACTTTGCAAGTAAAGTGGGTGTGTGGGATGGTGGCTGTTTTGCAGGTTTCAAGGTCCATTTGGGGACAACTCATACCATATTAATTAATAAAATCAAATATGAAATGCTGCAACTGGAAGTCGTAATTTGTCATCTACCTTATAATAATACACTGTAAATATTTTGGTTCACATGATTTTTTGTTTGACTTACTTTTTCTTCTTCTACTTTTGTTTTTTATTTTTTTTTATTTTTTTAACGTCTCATTCGCTAAAAGAGTTCCCAATTTAATGGGTAATTCACTTGCACGCTTATATATGGAACACGCGGAGTTCCATCTCAGAGAACTCTTGCTTCCTTTACACTCTCTCTTTCTCTCACTCTCTACAGTAACAAAAAAAATATATAAACACTCTTCTGGGTTTTAATTGAAAAAGATGGTAAAAAGTGGGGTCAAATCAGAAAAAAGGAAGAATTGAGGTTGCGTTTAAAAATTACAGAAAGGGCTAAACTAGGTACGTGTGTGCCAAGTGTCAATTTGGCAATGCCAACCCATTAGAGAGATGGACTGGTGGGTGCTTGGAAAAGGGACAATTGAAATTGACACAAACAACAAAGATCCAATATGGTTGAGTGTGCAAAACCCAGATTCCTAAACAATCTTTTTGGTAAAACCTAAGCAGCCCCTTTTCTTCCGGAAGTGGGAATATGGACTTTGAATGGCATTTTTCTGAATCACTTTGTCGGCTATGTCCTGAATCTCATGCTTATCTTATCGCCTTCATCATGTCTACTAGAAAATATTGACCATCCGATCATCACCACAAAGTAGTAAATGGGGGCGACAATTCTTAGGAGGAGGGGGGGTCAAATCGCCCCCCACCTCGGACTTTGCATAAACCACAGGCCCTTCCACCAAATAACACTTGGAAATTTTGGTGTATTAGTTCACATTTGGTATATCAGAATGGAATGGATGGCCTTGATCTTGATGGGTTTTGTGGGCTTCCTACTCCTTTTCCTTTTGTTCTTTCCAGCTAGCCCACTAAGATTGTTTCAATCACTAACTAGACTTCCTATATAGCTCAGAAATTGTGTAACCTCATTCTCTAGCCTAAAAGTTTATATGAACATAGCAGGAGGAGAGTGCAACATACTAAGAAAATATAACAGGTGCTGTAAAAACTGTGAAGAGAAAAATTTGTTTCAAGGAAGTAGGATTACCTTCTATATTGTTTCATGGTGCTGCTATCTACAGATAAACAACATGAAAAAACTCTAAATCATTAAGTAAAATCATAGACGAAGTGTTTACAAGAAATTGGGATCAAATAATAGGTGTTAACTGTTACTGAAATCTATGTGAATATATACATACAAATAAAGCACGTGCATCATGCAACACTTAGAAAGATATTCTGTCGTTTCTACAGGGAGAGAGAGGAGAAAATGTTTGGTAGTTGCTATCTTTATTTCTAAACTTCTCTATCAGCTAACGAAGTAAAAGCTATTATAAGATACACCGTATTGCTCCAGTACACGAGTTTATCCCACAGAAATTGGTAACAAATGGATTGTCATTCCTCTCTGCTTCCCACACACTTAATTGGTGAGTAAAAATTCAATAAATATCTATTTTCCTTGATCTTTTCTTCCAGCACACCAAACTGGTTAAGTAGAATTCAATTCATCAGACTACCCAAGATGGAACGTCAGCAGTAAATCAAGCAATTATAGGGTAGGGATCTCTAAACTCGGCTCCAACATAACAAGTAACACAGCTGCCCAAGATTAACTGCAGAGCTCCTACCTCAACTCATTAAGGCCTTGCAGATGGAACAAAGGCAACATGACTTTGTATCAGATTTAGGATAGAATCTGTCTCTTCAACCTTCCTCCCAATCCACATCATCTTCTTCTTCATCCTCCGCCAAAGCTGATGCTTCAACATTCAAGTCGACCTTGTAATTTTCATTTGCATTGCCTGTAATATGGCATGAAAGGTAAGAGACTTGGTGATTAGAGGCAAGCATCATCTAGTAATAGATAGTTAAAAGTCAAACCAGGAAAATTCTTCCTTAACCCATCTTACTTCCAAACATAATATATACCTCAACCAAGTAAAAAAAAGTTCTACTTAACTGTTTACATAAACAATTTCAACATCTTTATAAAGTTAATCTACGAAACATAATCAAATATAATGTAAGACCGCAAAGTCAATAATTAAGATCCTAAAGGATTGCTTTATGTTAAATGTCTTCTGCAAATTTGAAACAACTATTCATTTCAAAAGCTGGTATGGTACGATAGAACGGAAAACAATAAAAGTTTGGTTGCAATTTGAAATCAATCAAGTTTTAAAACTAGAAAGTCAGTCTCCAGCTCCTAACACAAATAATGAGTAAAACATTAAAGCCGCATGAAACACAATGCTGAATATCGAGACAGATAAAGATTGTGATGCTGTTTATGTCATTGACTAATCTATGGTACTGTCAAGGTACGTCTACTGCACAGCAAAATGATAAGCAAAGATAAACACCATATAAATTTAAAGAGTCAAACATGGGAAAGAAAAGAAATGTCTAACCCGCAATTGGAGCCTCCTCCCACTCAATATCATCATCTTCTTCTTCCTCACGTTTTACCTTCATTCCCACCTGGCGACTGGAATTTGTGTTAGACACGTTTTCAGTAACATCTGCACTGGATGATTCCTGTTCTCTCTTAGCAGCTTCTTCAAGTTCTTGTTGCTTCTTCAGTATAGCAGCATAATAAGCTTTAACATACTCATCCTACAATACAATCAGCCAGAACATGAGATCATATAATCTCTTTCGATCTTAGAGTTTGGGATAAACAAAGCACTTAAGTAATGAGTAAGAAATGAAAAGAGCTAATATAATTGAACAAGCCTGTATATTCGTTTTATCATCATCATTGGCCGATGACTTTTTATCATCAGAAAACTGAACACCAGCTGAACCAGCATCCATCTTTAACTCCTCTTTGACCTCCCCGCGTTGTTCCTTTGTGAGATTCATTCCTTTCTTGATCATCCAAGGTGGTAGAACTTTCAGACCTATGTTCTCGGTTTCAGATTTGACATTCGCACCCTTTCCCTCAGCCCCAGAAAAGGCAACTTCAACCTAAATGGTTCATTCAAAAACTCATTAACTCCTAAAATAGCACCTTTCAAGATCCAACGATATAACAAGCATGAAGAAAAAAATGGGACACCTTGGTCTCTCCAACAAAAGGCATTGGTGTTCCATATCCTAAACCTTGTGATGATTTCGAGGGATCATTGCCACTGAGATCACCATTTGCTGCACGTGCAGCTGCACTTGCACGAGCTTCCCATGCTAAAAGAGTTCCAAATTCTGGAACTGGCAAATCCTTGACTCTGGTGAGTTGTTCCATTAACGGTTTGAGCTGGACCTGCAATTATTTGATTTATTCATCAACATTTAGCAATAGAAAAATCCTTACACAAACTCAAGGAACAAAAAACACAAAGTTCTCATAATTCTTTTCAGAAACATGGCTTGAAGGTCAGTGTTGTAGGACACTAAAAAAGGTAAGGAATTTCTGTGATCAATCATCCCCATAAATTCTGAAATAGACTGAAGCTGAGAAGGAGAGAATCATGAATTTTCTACAAAACAGGTGTTCATTATTTAAAGAAAAAAAAAATCAGCTCATTACAGCACAATACCATACCTTGTATTCTCATATCCAGGACACAATCCTTTCAAGATCAATATGATACAAAAGTTCACAGATTTTTTTTTAATGAAGATGATTCACAATACACTTCTTTTGGGTCATTAGACTAAATCCATCAAACCAAAATACACCACACATTGAAAAATAAAATTATATTCAAGAGATAAAACCTCCATCTTCTGAAGCATGTCCTTTAATTTTTCATGCCGACGCTTCCTGGCATTATCATCTATATCTCCTCCTTGAGCAGCCAGTTTGTCACTCTCTGCAACCAGCTCTCCATTGCAATTTTCACAGTGGAAGTATTCATCCTCAAGAGAGATCAACCGCAGAGCATCCAAAGCAGTGTACCTAATCAATATCATAAATTTTTCAAGCTAGTTCCCAGGTAAGAAGTCAATAACAAGTGCATATGTGATTCCACTTTAAAATAGCAAAAGATTAGAAAGACATAACATTTTTAAGAGAGAAAGAACATATGGTCAAAACCTTCTCGAACAGTTGGGGCATATATACTCTTGAACTGTGTTCTTGTCCTCTAATTCATCTTTCAGTTTTTTCTTCATGCGGTGCAGTCTGTATCTAACCACATCATAGATCTGTAACCAAGTTTAGCTTTAATAAGGCGACAGATCAGAATTAAGTCTGTTTTCATTGGCTTCGGATACAATTATTATTATTTTTTGAATTGAAACATCATTTCATTGATGGAATGAAATGAGATACATACAAAAAGGGGATGATAGGCTTTGGATACAATTATTATTTAGTGATAAAGCGACCATAAAAATTACATATAGAAAAGGAACCTGTGCATAGTCTAGTGAGCAATAAGAGTGTGTGTGCATCTTAATCTTTTCATCCCCCTCCTTCACTGGGTGTTGACCATCGGCTGTGGCAGCAACTGCAGCACTAAATATCTTTGCTCCCTTAGCTGTCTAGAAAAGGAAAGAGCAGAAATATGAAGAGCATGCCTATAAATAATGTTATCATATTGGGACAACTCATTGATACAGCTGCTCCACATTTAAAAGTATGAACCATTAAGCAATATATTTAACAGAATTCAAATAGATTTTGCGGTATAAAAAATACCAGACAAGTTCAAAAGCACGTATGTTGATCAGCCTCAGATGAAGAAATGCAAGAAGATACCAGGTAAGGTGAGAGAGAGAGCACGGAGTAGATGAAACTAAACATCATTCGACTTAAATCCAACCTTTATTCTTATTTTCCAATCTATTTCTAGTAAAAATTCCAAAATGACGTAATACATACAACAGAGGAAGTTGGATTGGCCATATATCTTGTCCAAAATAGAAGGTAAAGCAATGTAGGCACTAGTAACTCCAGTAGAGCAGTCTATCATTAGATGCAACATGAACCATATTTATTGGTATGCTCCAAAATGGCTGCGACATTTATGCAGCTTTAAGGTTTAACTTGAAAAAAAAAAATCATATATGAGCCTTTTATTTCTGCACTTCTGAGATTTTCTCAAATAAAACAAGATATTTTTTTTGTTGTTGGTAAAAATCCCATTACTATCGGTATTCAGCTAGCCCATTTGGCCATCCCTCTAGCCCGCAAATTCTTTTTTCTTCCTCTTTCTTGGACTAGACATATGGCAAATCCACAAGAAATTAGAAAAAAGGCTTTCCTATTGGCAATAATAGGAGAGAGGGAGAAACTACAAATGAATTTAAACAGAATACACCAAGAGGCAACAAAAACAGTGTAACTTCCAAAAGGCCCTCCAAATGCCTTCCCGCTCCTTGAAACACTTTTCCATTTCTTCTAAACATAATTTCCCAAAACAACACACAAACTCCACTCTATTCAACATCAGCATCTTAATGCTATAGATGATCAATTTAAAATGCTCAAAATTACATCCTAACTAAGATATTCCAAGCTACTAACCTAATAGCACAAGAACATGATGCATAGATAGAGTCAGCACTGACCTCCCTTCTATGATCTCGAGTAATCAGTTTTTCCTCTTCTAAAAACCTTAGGGTTCGACGTAATTGCTTCGAATGTAATTTCAAGTTCTTTGCCAAATCTTCTTCCCGAACCCATTGTCGTCTAGGATAAGATGCAACAAAAAATTGTGATAAGCACAGCAAAAATGTGGCAGCAAAACAGCTCACCAGATTCACAGAAGGAGATACATTCATGCATGGCTTCATCATCATAACAAATTCAAGAACAGAAATATTATGACACAAAATTACAAACCTTAGGCAGGATTATATCCCAAATCCTCTACGATGGTAAATTAAGAAACTTGAACATTGTCAATTAGCTTTTTGCTCAGACCATCCAAAATAATCTAACTTGAAAAACAGGATCAGGTTCTTTAACAGATGAACTAAATAATAAGAAAAAATGAAATCATTACCTCCAGTTTGAAAGAAACAAAAGTACAACTACCTATTGAATATGCTACATCAATGTGAATGAGCTGCATCAACGTTGCCTTTCTTCAAGGTAGCTTGACTAGAGAATTAACGTATACTAGATACGTTTCAAAAACATATATAGCTACCATAATATGCATTTCTTTAATAGTTCCACTCCAGCACACGCAGAATTGGGTGTACAATAGAGTAGCCAGCTTAGTATTTTTTTTTTCTCTGAGTTCAACAACAAAGTGAGAATTCAAACCTCCGACCTTTTAGGCATATAATATTATGCCTTAACCAGCTGAAGGGCGGTGTCCTACTTAGTCTGGAATATATAACTACCAAGAATCCGGTTAAAAGTGCAATTAGCTCAAAGCAAGAAAGATGTTTCCATTCGTATTTCCAATAATCCAATCAAATTTAAGCACAGTTCCTGGGTAGAATTCGGTCCACTAATGAAACTAGCTCCCCGTCCCCCGTCCTTTCAGTTTATTAGTAACAACATATCGAGTGACGGTATTCTGCCTTGTATATAAGGCTGAAGATTTCCAAGTAAATAAAAACGCAGAAGAACGGTACCTCGTGAGAGCATCGAGGACAACAACCGCGATTCCCCTATTATCACTCCGACCGGTCTTGGGCTGATTATCCCCTTTAGTCGTAATGTCATCGTAGAAAGCTCTGGCAGCTAGCTTCACCAACCTGCCCAATTGATCAAGATCATTTAACAAAAGAAATTAAACCAGACCCAATTGTCGAGCATTCAGAGACGGGTGGAGAGGATATTCAAATTGCCATTTTATAATTGGAGAGGGCTCACAAGTTAACAGAGGAAAGTACCTGTTAAAAGGTTCGATACTCATGGCGGTGATCAATTAACTGGGGGTCAATTCCTCAATCAAATACTTAGTGCTGGTATTGCTGTTACATGTGAGCTGATTTTTTTCGGTATTCGATTCGAGCAAGACTTTGCAGAGGAGAAAGAGATCTGAAGGGCGTGGGAGAAAAGGGAAAAAAGGATGAGAATGAGAGCATTGGCCGTCATAAATAGACGAAACGAAACAGAGCTCATGGCATTAGGAAATTTTCGGGTCGAGTCCATGAGTAAACGGGCTTCAAGCGACCCGTTGTATTGGGCCTGTGTAAAGGCTTTTGAACCAAACAAAATTGGCCCAAATCAGTTCCTAAAATCAGGCCTCATTCCACTTTTGGGCTGACCCATGGGTTCATCGGGCTAGCCCCAACCTCAACGAAATATATCCATTTTATCAATTTACTTTTTATTTACAAATCTTCAAATTGGGTTGGGTTGAGTTGAGTTGGGTTGGTTCGGTTCCATCGGGATGTAATCAAAATTATACTTTATAATTGTTATTTAAAATTATTTAACTTTCAAATATGTATTTGATTAAAGATGTTAGTAGAATTCGATTGCT
>JAOANK020000022.1:10399138-10410455 GCA_026257165.2 Telfairia occidentalis | reverse complement strand
GGCGACTGATTTGGGTAAGTTGGCGAAGATTGAAACCCGATTAGATGTTACATCAGGAACAGCTCAGAGTGCCCGTAAAGAAGTTAACCGGAGAACAATCTTTACCTGAGGCAAGGAATTTTAGGGTCTATATGAATAATTCATAGATTGTTCAACAACCCGCTTCCTTTCGCATTTCTCAGTTAACGCAAGAGTCTTTGGACGAAGGAAATTACGCGCTTCAATTCAATTTCTTTCCCCATTTCCCATATTGAAGTTCTGCCCGGAAAAGGTACCCAATAATTTCTCTTCGATTTTTGTTTCGCTCTTCAACCAATTGCAGAGCCTCCTTATTCATGCACTGTCATAATTTTTGCTTGCTTTCGGACCTTTCTTCCCACTATTATTTTACACTGCATTAATATTTTTTCGGATTTTGTGTGGACCCGTTTGTTTTTATTTCATTCAGATACTTGCTTCTTGTCGATCCAGTTTGGTTCACGCTGGAATTGGATTGAAACTGGGTGCGCCGGTTTAGGTAAATTGCGACCCACTTCTAGATCTTTGTAAACTATCGCCGTGGTTGTTCTTAGTGTCTTCTCGTCCTTTTTTTCTTTCTTCTCGCTTCTGTTGTGGAAATCTTGTACCAGGAGTAAACAAGCAGTGTAGTTTTTCACTCGTGAATTTTTCATTTACTTTTCGAAGATCACTTGGGTATTTTGGATCAATTTATTTTCTCTTCTACTTTTCAGCGTTGTTAAAGCAGCGAAGAAGATTTTTTTCTTTTTCGCCCTCCTGAGTTTCCTGTAATCGGCATGTAATGCAGGTTTGCAAGTACATTGTTTGGCCGTTGATTATTTCCAGCCCGAGAGTCTAAGTGGGAAAAACACTGGAGTTATTAGGTTGGCTGGTCGGCCTCGATCTTCATTTTTGGTTGAAATCTCGGAAATTTTGTGAGGGAAGTGGAAAGTGATGGCTGAAGATTAGCGGTAATGGTCCTGGAATTGATGCAGCAAAATGAGCCGGTCCCCTTCATTTTCTGTGAAGTCGGAAGTTAATGTGAAGTTGGATCCAGAATCTCTCCAAAACTGGGTTGTGGCCTTTTGCATTATTAGGTTTGATCTTGAACAGGGTCAACTCATTGAGGAGTGCTACCCTCCAGGCTGTCTTACGCAAGATGAGGAACTTGAAGTTGCATTTAGTTCATTTCCTGATTCAATTTCACAGCACCAGAACCGGTCAAGCATTCATGATTGTATATTCTTTTTCCGGTTTCGAAGGAAGGAAATTTCTCAACCAAGAAATGTTTCTTCTTCTGAAATAACTGAAGTGGATGAGTTATTACAGAATAACAATGATTCAAAACTTTCAAGATCAAAAAGCAGCCTTGCTAACAAGTCCAAGTACATGTATGGTTTTGTTTTTAATAGGCAGAGACACGATGAGAGGCTAAGAAGAGGTGGAGAACAAAAATCTGTGGTAATTTTGTCTCATAGTCCTTATTCTACTGTCTTCAAACCTCTGTTGCAAATCATGGGTCCATTATATTTTGACATTGGGAAAAGGGCTCTTGAGCATATTGCTGCTTATGTTTCAACATGGCCTGCTCCGGTACCTGGTAAACAAATGGAACTTCCTATTGGAAATGCCTCGCTTAAAGCACACTTGCCGCCTGCTCATAGTTTGCCCATGGATAGTGAGACATTTTCTGAAGAGTCTGCATCCTCCATGGCTCCTTCTCTTCCCAATAATCAATCAGTTCCACAGGGTCTTTTCCATGATTCTGATCTTTTTGGTACATTCCGGGGTCTTCTTTTGCAGCTCTGGCTGTTATGGGAATTGCAACTTATTGGTGAGCCCATCCTTATCATTGCGCCAACGCCTCCTCAGTGTTGTGAAGCTGTTGCTGGTCTTGTTAGCTTGGTTGCTCCTCTTCTTTGTAGTGTTGATTTTAGACCTTATTTCACTATTCATGACCCAGAGTTTTCATACTTAAACTCGCTTCAAGATGGAGCTACTTTTCCACCAATGGTTTTGGGGGTGACAAACCTCTTCTTCCTTAAAGCCCTTCGCAATATTCCCCATGTTGTCTCAGTTGGAAACCCTGCTGTTAATCGGCTTGCCCAGACATCCAGAGCCTCTTCTGGTCGAGTTTCTGGCACTCCCGAAGGTTTTCGTTTTCAGCAGCTGTCCTTAAAAAAATTCTCTCCATCAAACTTGCTAAATGTTGTCAAGTTGAGGAGAGATGGTCCCCTATGCCTCATGACAGAACATAAGGAAGCCATCTGGAGCACTTACCCTGCAGCAATGAAGCCCGACACGTCGATCTTGAATCGGCTTATTGATGCTGGCTTATCCCCAAGAGTTGAGGAGTCCATGTCTGTTGTTAACAATGAGATACTGCGCCGGCACTTCCTGGAACTTACAACCAACTTTTTGGCTCCTTTTGGGCCGTACTTTCGAACCACCACCCCTTCAGAAGGATCGTCTCCATTTGATGAGCCTCCTCGCCCTCAATTTAGTGCTGATGAATTTCTTGCCAATCTATTAACAAGAGGACCAGGAAAATTTCTGGCCAAGCGAATGAGATCTAACTGGCTGGACTTGTACAGGTAATGTGGTTATGACAGACACATGTCGTTCTATTGTATTCTTATACTTCATAGGAAGTATTCATCACCCCTTTGAGAATAGTTTTATTGAATTTTGTTATCATCATATCAATTGACCTGTTAAACTATTCCTTCCAGGCGGTTTCTCAAAGGACCAAACTTTATGCCTTGGTTTCAGAGAAGGCGTGCTGTTGCAGAACAAGAACAGCATAGACTATGGAGGCAAGCAAGAATGAATGCTGATGTATCACGACTTATATCTAAAATGCCTGAATTGGAAGTTGTTGATTTATTCAATGCTATTGAAAGACATCTTCTAAGAGAAATGGAGGTACTTTTCCCAACAATTCCTCACTTGCTATTTTGATTCCAAGTAAATCTTGATTTGTTTCCAATTGCAGCTCTTTTATTCTTTTGAAAGGTACTGAATGGTTTTGAGAAGGCTTAGATTTTTTTGGGTGGGTTTCTGATCCTTCTGAAGGATATTAAGAAACTACGTGATGTTAAAAATGTGATTTTAAAGGAGATTTCTGGCTTGATGATCAATGAGATGGCAGTGAAGGCAGAGATTTTTGGCATCATTGAACAATTTGTAGGAATGTGTTTTAGCCTTATTGGAACCCATATTCATAAGGAACATATGTAGTAATGAAGAATAAAAAATTACAGAAGGGAAGTAGGAGTCAATCTTAGGTCAGGGAAATCGTTGTAAACCTCTCCAACTAATCAAAGCAAAGAAGGGAGAATATTAGTAAAACGTTCAGTATTAAGTCCAGAGAGACATTTAGCTGAAGACGTTCCCTACCTCATTATGTCTCTATCCTAGCCCTATCCTTCTCATAATATTATTTCTAGCTTTTCGAATACAAACTTTCAAAAGATTGGCAACGACAACAACCACCTGGATAATGTTTCACTTTCTTCTAAAGTTGGCCTTTTGATAGGAAATGAGAGAAATATGTATTAGAGAGCACAGCAAAGAAAACAAACCTATAGGCCATGGAGGCAAGATATTCCCATGCCCATGAGGAGGAATCAAACAAAATGGCTTTAAGCTTAGTTGAGAATAAACTCTCTTCTCTGTCTAACCATCACCCTGAAAGTGACTCGGGAAGCCAATCCTTAAAAGACTTGGGACACCAAACTGAGCCAAATGTCGGCAAATGAAATTCCAGCCCCTCGAAGCAAATAGACAATGAATGGGCAGAGCGTTCAGCAACTCTTAATTTGTTCAAATACATAGAGCAGACTTGCAGAGTCATAGTCCATAGGAAACTCTTCTTCGGACTTTGGCCTACCCAGATCAGCTTGCTATGGTTCGGAACCATTCTTTTCTCATTTTGGAGAGCCATAGTAGCTGAGTGAAGACCCCTGTATTGTCAGCACGAGGTATTCTTGGACTACCCAAGGGGAGATCTAATTCAACTCAAAACATCCTAGAGTTCTCCAAATGGCTTATGGAAAATGCTCAAATAGGCATTGGACAAAGAAAGGGTCGACGTCCCTTCCAAGTCTTCTCCAAAGAGTACACTACTGAAGATCAGAAATATGATTTTAGCAAAATATTGGTTCAGGATTTCCTTGCTAGTTTGCCACCCTAGAGCATAGCAGTAGTTGCGTTTTGAATCACGAAGGGTTACGAAAAATAAAATAAAAATATCATGACATTCTCAATATATCTAATGATTTTTCTTATATGCATGTATATTGGCATAATACCAGATATTAGCATCGGAAGCGAGATAGTGGAGCAAGACTGCTTGCACTTTCTTTTTCTTTCTCTGGTTCTCCCCCCCTTTTCTACGATCTTCTCTCTATTAGTCTCTTTCCAGCCCTTCTGAATATAACATTTTTATATTTTAAGACCCACAAATGGTCTAGGGTCTATTTACATGATCTCCCTCTAATTTTTTAGCTTGTATTCTACCTCGCATTGTTGTGGTAACAGAATGCGCTAATGCCTTTTGTAGTAACTACATATGACATTGTTGTACTTCCGTAAGGACAGCAAAATCTCGTAGTACATTTATTTGGGTGAAACGTGAAATTGTTGAATCTTATGAAGACATTTGGAAAAATACCAAAAACTCTTTCAATTGGTGCATGGATCATTTAAACTATAGTTGTTGAAGGGGACTGATAAATTGCATCATGCGAGTGCCACAGAGGACAAGTTATAAGGCCTTTGACTACAAGACAATCCTTCACCCGACTAATCTTCCTGTTTGTCATATCACTAAAAAACAATTTATGAATGCATCCACACTGCAAGCTTTTTCTTTTTTCTTGTTTATAAGAGGTTCTGCAGCCATATATTTATGTTTCAAATCCCATCTTCAGCTGCAGGAAACCAAAAGGGCCTATACAGATTCTGTGGCAACTTGTCAGAAACTGAAAGGCGATCTACTGACTGTTTTCAATGTGCTTCCTAAAGACATGCAACAGCTTTTGCTTGTTAATCCACAAAGGGCATCTCTCCTCCGCGGAAGTCCTGAATTAACGAAACTTCCAGGGCGTCCGCTTGTACAAGTTGGTGTTGTATCTTCCATTTCACCAAGATAGTACTGAATACATGTTCATGAGTCAAGTAGCCTCAGGAAAAGGGGTATTATTCTGACTTTTAGAGGCAGCACTCTCTGGTTTGTTCACTTCATCGCTGGATTGGGAGATTTTCCCTGATTGTGGCTGCTGCAAATGTTGTAGTAGGTACCACTTTAGATCAATCCTAATCTTTACATTCAAGATTCATCCTAACAAAGTAGGATGAATGATATGGTATAATCCTGATTTAAATATGTTTCTACAAATAAACAGATGGCCAGGGATGGTAGATATCGCGGTGGTGCAACTTTTCAGTTACCCAATCTGTGAGAATATCTGCAACGTACAATGAACTTATGGATCATTGAAAATTCTTTCAGGAGATGATAGTTAGCATTTTACTGAAATTTCAAATTTTGTACTGTCTTCATCACTTCAAAGGGAGCATGATGTCAAATTGTAGTATGTAACTTATACTTTTGTACTGAATCAGATATATGGCTTTTATTATATAGATGTAAAGTTAAAGCAAATAGTTTCAGCTCCAAAAATCTGAGACTGTTGCAAGACTCATCGTGGGATTTCTTCTAAATGTTTTGAATTTTATTACCCTTTGGAAGGAATGATCAAATTGTAACCATTTGGAAAGTGATATGCAGCTACTGGAACATTTTTTTTCAATTGAAGTAGTTCATCAAAGAAAGCATTTGAAAGAAAACTATATACGAATTAGAAATAACGTAGAAGATGCAGAAACAATTATGTTGCCCTTGCCTTACAAGCTTTTCCTTAGATTCTCTTCCTTGATGCTGGCGGGAGGACTCGATGACTACGACTAGAAAAGAAACGACTCTACAATTGAACTACGAAAAATTATTAATGATCTCAAATTATATTTCAAATTTCAGATTGATGTAAATATAAATGGAAACATCCCATTTAAAAAATTATTATACAAACACAAAAACTTGAGAAATTTCTTGAATTTATCAGTGAAACATGATAATAGCTGGGCTGTATGCTACAATTCATGATTTTTGGTACTTCTATCAGTATATTTATTTACACGCAGGCACTTTAAAAAAAGATTTATAAACACAAAAATGCAGTCAAACGTGGAGTCTTAACTCAAACAAAAGGGTTATAGGCTTATATATTTGGAGAGATAAAAAAAACCATCGCAATCTTTACAGAAAAACAAAACAGTACATAAAAGGATTGGAAAAGAACTACATTGTACAATCCCATGTTACCTAATTAAACAGCAATTTAAAATTTCACAATAATCGAAATCTACAAACAGTTTTGCACTTGCATATGCTTATTCATTTATGAGATGACTAAGCTGATTAAGAATCAGCCCTTGAAAAGTTAACTTTGAATACAACTTGCACAAGATTCACCAATATGCATGAGCGAAATAACACCAAAACATACTAAGCAGTTAGCAAATAACCATAAATTTTGGAGAAATTCCATATAAGAAAAATTTATGGTTTCAAAACTCAATAAATTACTCATCCAGCTCACATATTCTGCCTTAGAACCAAATGTCTTGGACACGCTAGTCACTAAAAAATCCACACTTAAGAGGGAAAAATGATAACAGCCATTGTATTTGTAGGGTATGATAAAAGGATAACACTCAGCAACTGCAAACCGGAGAACTGGGATCATAACAGTATCCCATCAACGCAATCTTCTAGCTTCCCTCTCAGACTCCAACAGGGTAAGAATGTCGCCTTCCCTCACTGGTCCCTTCACATTCCTCATAATGTAACGATTCTGATCATCAAGAAACTTGACTCTCACTTGAGTCACCTGCCCTCTTGATCCAGTTCTACCCATCACTTTTACCACCACAGCATGTTTGATCTGCGATTCCATTCCTACACAAACACACAAAAAACTAACTTACAATCAGTTTGAACCTCTTTCCTTGTAATTACCACTTCGGAATAGGGATTCCATAGACAATCTCTATCACCTATTTCTGGTTATATCGCTCCAACTTCCCAATTTGAACAACCCAATGCGTCGCTAAGTTATACGAACAGGTAAACAGAAAAGCTCAAGGATGTTAGTTCAGAAAATTCTATGAAATTTTAGGAGCGACCAAGAAGAGTACTTTCATAAAGCACAAGCAGTAGTTAAAATTCAAATTACTTCAATAATTTAAAACCAAGGCATCGAGGAAGATGTCTGCATATCATGGAAAGTTTTTCAACTCATAAACAATCTCCTGCAAGACTAAGAACTGCAATGCTAAACATCTCTACTCTCAAACTCAATCTCAATGATCACGTCGCTAATTAATATCCGAAAATTCTCTACTGCTTAAACATTCAATCGCAAAAACAAAATCATAGAAGCAGCGACGGAAAGATTCTTTCCAGTATACGAAAACACTAATGACTAAGGCAGAAAAAACTGAAAAATAAATGCATCTCTCGAGAAATCAAATAAGAACTGCGTCAATGCTATGGATTCTAAACAGACCATAGAATCGAAGATGCCGCCGTGAATCGAAGAAGGAAGTCGAAACTTACCTTAAACGAAAGAGGATGAAACGAGAGAGAAATCTGTAGATTACTGACGACCCGCCGGACTGCAGAATGAATCCACTAATGCAAATGGAGAGGGGAAAAACACCTTAGCATTACTAGGGTTTCTCATCCTGTGTGAAGACGTATATACCCCCACGAATTTTTCAGCTCTTGGGGTGTTTTCGTCATTTAACTTTTGGCAATCAGTAAGGGCTTGTTTGGTTGTGGAAAGTTCGATAACAGCCATAAACACTGTATTCGGATTAAATAATGATTTAATAATAAAATATCAATTTACTTTCAAAATTTTCAAATTTTGCATTTTAGTCCTCAACTTTTAATAATTTAGTTTCGCAAGTTTAAAAAAATATGACCATTTTATTTTGCTACATGCTACTATCTTGCCATCATTATCCATTCATCAAATATTTGTTTTAGCCAACTTTAAAATAATAATTAAAAAAAAAACTCATAAGGCTCTAATATATATTATTTTAACATATTAATATACATACTTAATCTATTTTGTTTATTTATTAAAAATAAATATATTTTGAACATATTTAGGATATCAATTGACATACTTTGTTCATTTTCTTTTATTTTTTATGGTTTGGTTTGGTGGATATCTAATTCCAATGAACTAATATTTTTTTTATTAAATTGACTTTCACTTTTTATTGGTATATTTATGAACAAATACAAATATTAATATATATTTTTTTGTTATTTGACCTATGTCTATATATATTTTTTATGTAATATTAGAAAAAAAAAGATTTGGTCACAATAATTATTATTAAGAACTAAGAGGGTAATATCATAAGTGTCTTGATATTCTTAAGCAAAATAAGTCAATTGATGTCTTTGAAAAAGGGAAAAAAGATGACTTTTGTGCTTTTTTTTTTGGTACAAATTTTTATTTTATTTTTTAGTTCAATAATATGTGAGGATGAAGATTCTAACCTCTAACTTTTTGGTCGAAGATATATGTCTTAAACAGTTAAATATGCTTAAGTTAGGGAGGAAAAAAAAGACTTTTTTTTAGTATAGGAAAAAAAAGACTTGAATGCTTAGAAACTTGACCTCATTTAAATCTTTTTTTAATCTTAAATATTTTATCAAATTGAATCTTGGGCAATGGGTCTTCAAATTAATACAAATGTCGAACATGATAAGGATCTATAAAATATAAAATCGAAAATTTAAGAATCTATTAGACGCTTTTTAAAATTTAGAGACCTATTAGAAATAAACATATAAGTTCAAGAATTAAACATGTAATTTAACCAAAAAAAAATATTGATTCATAACTCAAAATTAATAGCTTTTGCAAAGAATTTTTCTTTTACTACATGATTTCCTTTTTGAGTTACTGTTCTCATTTTAGCAAAAAGATAGCTATGTATTCACAATATTATCATTAATGGCTACATATTTTGAGACTTTTTTTTTTCTTTTTTAGTTCAACAACATGAATGTGAGAATTCAAACATCCAACTTTTTGATTAAAGAAATATATGTCTTAACCATTTTTTTTAGTTTAATAATTATGGTGTGGGGATCAAATCATCGACTTTTTGAATGACAATAAATGTTTTAATTAGTTGAATTATGTTCAGATTGACATTTTGCTATTAGGAGAATCAATCTCCCAAAGCAAACACATCACAATCACAAGCAAACAAAAGTAGTTAATTTGGAGCCACAAAATGAGCCTATCCCAAGATATTTATTGCCAAATAGTTGAAGTAACCCTGATTTTCTTGGTTGGGACATTATACTTGTCACTTTAATTTTGATAATGATGGTATTTTATTAGAAAAAAAAATTGAGATTATTTAGTTATTTTATATTTATATAGAGGAAATTTCATTTTACTTTTATGCTTATTGTAAATTTAACCTTTAAGTTTTTAATTTTAATAAATTGAACCGTAAACTAATATAGGAAGTGAAATGAATATTTATTCAAAACTAAATTAGAAAATTGTTGACGAAAATAAATAAATTAAACACTATTTAACCAACAATGCACTTAAAATCAAACAGGTAAAACAGCACAAAAAACAATAAAATGCTTAAACTCAAACTCAAGTACAAAATGTCTAGCACAACTAAAAAACATATATTAACAAAAATAGTCTGGGTACAATAATATTCGTAACTAGATAAAAAGAAAAAAAAAAAAAGAAAAAAAGGAAAATGTAACTAATAGGGAATATTAATTTATCCACTCAATCAAGTTTAAAATAAAAATTCGATATATTAAGGATGTTTTTTTAGAGAAGAAACAAAACAGAACCAAGTAATTCAAACAAAATAAATGAGGCAACTTTAAAATGAATAAATGATGCTACTCAAAATAATTGCATATGGTCCATCGTTAGTAAAGAAATCTCCTTTGTTGTGAAATTATTAAAGAACGATATTGATCAAAGAAGAAAAAGAAACGCAATGATTCAAAAATTCATTTCAACAAAAAGTAAAATGCAAATATATTTTCATAGAATAGTACTAAAAAAAAATAAAACTTTAGTTTAATTCTTACTTTTTCCATTTCCATTATTCTTATATTCCACTCGTGAAAGATGTTCGTTATGATTACCATTAGTTTATATTCGGCAAAAAAAAAATTAGTTCTTTTTATATCAAACATTGTAAATGTGAGGAATTGAATATCTAACGACGTGAAAACTACGTTCGAGTTGGGCACTGGAAAAATTAATGATAAAAAAAATTATTCATATTTTTTAAAGTTGCAGCCAATTAATTTTATAGTACTTCTACATTCAAAGCCTTGGATAGCGTAACAACATCAATCATCAAACAACATTAATTATCAAACAAACAAAATTTTTATTTTTATTTTTTAATTTTTTTTAAGAAATGAACCGAATTGTAAAGAAATTAATATGTTTAGATTTCTGGCAAAGTACTATGGAGTTTGAAATTTATTAGCAAAATACATGTGTTTTAAGACCTATTATGAAAATACGATATTTAGAAAACGTCTCTCGATAAAAAGTAATATACTAGGACTTAAAATCTAAAATTTTGATAAACATAAGTTTCAAAATCCACAATATTCTAAAATATATCGCTCGAGAGAGCAATATAATTTGAAAAGAGAATAGCTACATAAAAGAGAGAGAAGATTATAACCTGCGGCTACAAGATAGGTTAGTAATATTTTGACTAGTTAAACTATGCTTAGATTGGGAAGTCTAACATATTATTATTGAAAACAAATTATAAAATCATAAGAAAGTTTATTACTTTCTCTCCAGATGAGCATAGTTTAATTGGTTAAGATATTAAAATGAGGGTTCTAATTCCCAATTCTAAGAAGAAAATAAACTTTTCTTCACTAGAAAGGAGACAAGTCTGGTATTCCAAATGCAATTGTTGATCAAACGCTGATACCCAGACCAAGTAGGCCTCTCCCACTCCTCTCTCTTTCTCTCACTATCATTGAGGTGGACGTGATCCTTGTATAATTTTGTGGTGCAGTTTTGGGTCAAAAACTGGAAGTGCAGAATAGACCACGTAGAGAGAGAGAGAGAGAGAGAGAGAGAGAGAGTTCAGCTTCGCTAGAAATAGGCATGTTTATTTACATTACATAACAGTGACCCATAGG
>JAOANK020000022.1:10384212-10394717 GCA_026257165.2 Telfairia occidentalis | reverse complement strand
TTTACACTAGGCATTGCTAAAACGCTACCTCTTTTTCGTGTTTCAATAAGAACCGAGATGCATAAAAGAACACAGTTGCATAAATTGAGCTTATGAACACACACGTAGCATTTGTTTTTCATTTAAGCTTTGGATACAGAAAAAATAGGCTAAGGTGGATACTTGAAATCAATTGGGACCACCAATCTTCCTTGGGATCGAGAACAATTTAAGAAACTAGTTTAGACCTCTAGTACAATTATATAAACTGACTTATAGAATATTAGCGTATGAATACAACTGAGGTTCTTACCTTGTCTGTATGATGCTGCATCGTTATATTACATTGTCCAGTAGATACGTCCCAAATCTTGACTTGTTTGTCAGCACTTGCACTAGCAAGTATATTCCTGTTTGTTATAGGGAAAATTATCTGTGAATCATAGTGCACTTAAACATCTTCTCGACACACTTAACAAAGACACACAAACGGTGACAAAAAAAAACGTTAAACAGACCTATATTCTTTGTTCCAAGCAAGTCCAAGCACTGAATCCGTGTGACTGCTCTCTTTGTATGTAATTAATGTCTAACAAAACAAGATATGGAGTCGGTAAAAGTCTAAAAGAACAACTGGAAATTTTAAGCTTAAGTGACTAAGAATTTGAAACAAAACTACAATGGGATGGAAGTGGGTCAACAATCTTAGGCGAACTGATTGCAATGGAAAAAATGAAAGAGCTTAAACTTGAAAACAAGCAGCTTACTTTCTTTCCCTTCTTCTTCTTCTTCTTCTCTGCAATTCCACCTAATACCACACACGGTTGCACCTCATCAATCTAGACAAACATAAAGATGAGAAATTACACATCATGTTTGTTACAAGATGTAATATCAGTAACATAAAATCCACAAAAACATACCATGTCAAGGTCCCATATCTCGATGGAGGGGTCCATTGAACCAACTGCAATAAAGTTTCCTGACAGCAAGTGGACAAAGTAGTAAAAAAAAAAAGCCCGAACTATGCGTAAAATTAAGGTGTTACTGGGGGCAATTATCTGAAAAATCTTCCCAAATGGATAAAAATCTCATTCTAACCCACCCTCGGCTAAAAAATATCTAACCGATAAGAATTTCAACCCAACCAAACAGATCTGAACTACTCTTCAAAACCCACTTATCTAAATCGTCAGATCAAGTGCCAGAGATGTTAAGAACGAAATTCGATTTGTTTCACCATTCAATAAACTATAAGAACAATTAACAAAAACATAACACTGAAAAGAATTAATGAAATATGATACCTCTTTCTCCACCTTTCAGAGGACAATCTAGCCAAGCTGTGGAAAGAGGAAATGCTGGGATAATAATCTCATGGTGAATATACAAGTTTGGATCACCTTCATATCCTTCATATATCCGTACCTGCATAGAAATTAATCACCGGTAAATGCCCCTAAAGCATTTTTTCCTTCAATTTCTCTTATCATTATCCTTTTCTAGGGGGACTGATTTGAGGACAAGAAGGTGGGGATAGATATTAGTTCTAGTCTACGACGTGCCTGGAGAACACTGACGTCATCTTCATTACATGCACAAACTATAACTGCATCTGTTGGTTTGATGGTCTCGTCCTCAAGATCCTCAGAGTCATCATCCTACAACAGTAAAGAATAATGTTACAACATAGTGAACATAAATCAGACAAAAATCAATGTTCAATAAGTAACTTACATCCTTATCCTTGAGATATGGGTCCATATCATTAGTTGGGTAGTAAAGGTCTCCAGCTCCGGAGGTAAATAACTCAATTTCTGAAGCAAACCACAAAAAGGTATAGCCTCAGTGATGCACCCAGTAAAAGTAGAAGGTCAAATTAGTTAGGAAGTGCCATGATCCAGCCGCGGATAGCATGCAAGAAGCATGACCCCTCGCAATCATCTCAATATAAAATTAACAGTGGGGCAAGTTAAACTGGGGGGGAGGGGGATGAGAATACCATCATCTTCATCATCATAATGGTCCATGTCGAGTTCCTTCAAACCATCAGCGAGATCGTCATATTTGGTTTCTGATTTTGTGCTCTCAAAAGATTTTCCAAGTGCTTGTGCAACAGCTAGTGCATTAGCAATCTCTTCATCCTTGGTGTCTTCAACATCCATACCTTCGTCGTCTACTTCATCATCACTATGTTTGCTGCAGAGACCAAATCATAGTTTTTACAGTATGATGACGAGCACTTAACAGATGCACAGCAATAGAACCACATTTGTTACCAGTTACAAGTTTCTCGATTACGGTCCAAAATCATGAAATAAATGCATAATCGATATAGAACAACCAATGAACACATTCCCCGATAACGCAAATAAGGTAGTTACACTTTCCTTGTCAGCATTACGGAACCGATCCACGTTGCCAATAAACTATATATATATACATTACATATCAGAAATGCATGCGCTGTATGTCAGAACGGAAAGGCTCTAAAAATTCTCAGAAGACCATTACTACCTGAAACTCATGTAGGAAGTCTTCTGCTTCTTCATCTCTTTTATTTTTATAATTACTATTGTTATTGTATTCTAATGCAACTCATCTAACCCACTCGACTAAAATCGTCCAAAAACATAACCAAAATGATCGTACTTGTAACAGGCTAAAGGTCAGTGATATGTGGAGAAAAAAAATAGCTCCAAGTAACCCCCGCGAAAAAATAAATACAAAATTAAACAATAGAACATAGCTCAAACAGAACAAAAATTAAACAATTTTCTGCTACCTGGAATCCTCCAAGACATCCTTGCTCTTGAGGATTTCGTCAATAGTCTCCTTCGAGGGAGGGTCGGCGACGACTGGAAGAGGCTTACAAACCCCTTTTGGAACCCACGAAATCGCTGAGATCATTTTATCTTCTTCCTATTTGCCGCAGCACTTCGACTCGGTCAGTTGCAGTAACAATCTCGGCTACGAATACCAAGTTTTGCTATTGATGCAACAGAAAACGACTGATTTTTCAGCAATCGATTGAACGACTCTGGTTTGATCCAAACTGATAGTCTGATTGAAAACCAACAAAGCAATATCACTTTATTATGTCGAGGATTTGAGAAACCGAAAAGCGGCCAAAGTCTTCTTGACTTCTTGAACGGAAGAGTTAGTGGGAAGAATTAGGGCTAAGTATAAACTGAAAGTGAGAGACTTCACAACAATGGCAGCCGAATGTTAAGAGTGAGAGAAGGAGAAGGCAAACCGGAAAGAGGGAAAGAAGGGAGGCGCTGGCGGGTAGGGCAAACGGGAAAAACCAAAACGAGGTCTCGTGATTGATTGGACCGTCAATTATTGGGAGGGTAAAAATGGAAAATATAAAAGTGAGTGCCCCAACTTGAAATATAACTGTTGTAAATGTTTACCTATCTTTTTTATTTTAAGTACATTTTTACCACCTATTTAATTTATGCTAATTTACAAAATTCATATATATACATATATATTATATGCTAATTTACCTATAAATTTTAACAAAACTTCATGTAAAATTAATTTTTGTTCTAAATTTAAGTGTGATTAATGCACAAAATTAATTATTAAATAACCCCATCAAAATTATAAAATTCATCTAAATATATAATAAACCATCTAAATTGAAGAGGAAAAACAAAGACTACATTTTCTTTTTGTTTATCTTATGCAGGATTCTTGTCTTGTCTCATGTGATAATCAAGATGCATGCAAGTTAGTTCAAATATTCACGAATATCAAAAAAAAAAAATTACAATTACACTATGTTGTGAATACACAATATGTGTCAAGACAAGATGTAAATACGCTTATATTATCAACCACCATGTATAATTATAATGGCATTATGATGCGAAGTCGAGTGATAATCTCTCTTGCCAGTGTCATTATGAGAACATTGTAAAAGAAATGTTTTGATCCTATTTTTGTCCTTGAATTTCTATTTAAATTTTCCATATAGAAATCTTCAAATATTTTTATTTAAATCTTAAACTTTGCATAAAAATATTATTTGAATCATTTGATTAATCATTTAAAAGAAACTTGATTCCTGTTTTAAACACCTAAACCTACTAGGTGTGATTTCGAATACTCACGATATAAACTCAAACTAATAAATCTAGACTTTTTCCATCTATTCTTTTTTTGTAAGGACAACCATCTAACCCTACTACATTTGGTTGTCAAGAAAATTCGTAGGATATTAACTCTGAGGTAGTTGGCTACCATGGTTTGAACTCACTTTTTCCATCTATTTTGTTACAAAATCAACAAACAAACTATACAAATCCAAACATTCAAACCAAGCTCATTGAAACAATTAGCCAACCACATTCAAAGCAACAGACTGTGTTCTGTGACTTCTGTGACGACTTCTGCAAATAAGATCACCAATCGCCAAGCAGAGAAACACTGTGAAGTTCTCAATGAAACTCTACTGATGCAGCTACGCCATTAGAAACAGGACATGAAAGTGGATCAGTTATAAAGGTTTCTGCTTCTCATAAGAAAATTAAATAGGAAGAAGAAGAACAATCTTAATCTTTGATTAAGATGATGAAAAACAAATAAGGTACCCCACAATGTTTGCCTTGGCAACCAGTACAAATCAACCAGCAGGGAAGAGCACAAACAATCTCATAAACCAAAAAACACTACTGAGCCAGAGAAGAATTCCACATAAACTTCATTAAGCTAGAGAAGAATTCCATGAACTATCAACAGTCAAACCTGTTTCGTTATCCAGAGATTTTATCATTTCATCATTATAGCTAAAGCATCCGAGCATCGCATGTCAGAAATAAAGCTCACGAAACGAGATCAAGCGCTTCACATATATGACCATGCTTGCAAGTCCATCATCTACTTGGGTTCTACTTCTATAATCTAAAGTATGTTTTGAGTTTAACAATATATGGTGTAGGAATTCGAATCTCTAATCGTTGATCGATGATATATGTCTTAACTAGTTGAGCTACGTTCAGGTTCACTTTATAATCTAAAGCATGTTCAGTTTCGCCCTGTAATCTAAAGCATGTGGTGAATCAGTTCATACCAACACCTAGCTCAAGGTGTTCCTTCAACTATTCGAGTTCATGACAATGTACAAAGTCAAAATCATATAAGCACAAAAGACAGTAACATAAAAGGGCTTGAATTAATCAGCCTAGATTTACATTAGGAAGTCCAAAGAAATCAATCACAAACCAACCACACAACAAAAACTCAGGCCGTTAATCAATGGAACATTTAGAAACGAGAAACAAAATTGCAACCTGATTCTTTTCTCTTCAACCTACACTACTTTATTGCCAAATCCACTTCTATACTCTGGTGCCCCAATTCATCTGGTTAGGAGAACGCTTAAATGGAATGTCAATTTATAATTGGATTGTTCAAATGAGGTCAATTTCTAAAGCCACTGCACAAAACCCTCGAACTTCTTTTTAGGCTCTGTGTTAACAGAGCATCCAACCCGGAGGGCAGATAGGAAAATTGTACGACACTCACACTAAAGCGAATCTTCAAGTTCCTTTACCTGCTCTTTCTTCTTCAATTCGTTTTCGTATTGCTTTAACCTCTCTTTCATCTTCTCCTGCATCAGCCCCAAAAACAGATCAAAACAGAAACGAAAAGAAAAGAAAAAGAAAAAAAAAGAAATTCGAAATCAAACCCAGAGATATCTTTCAATTTTTCTCCCAGAATTAATCGGAGAGCTTAATATGAATAGAAGTGAGCTAGCTAACCTTATAGCCAACTTCAACGCGGTGCATTACGTAGAAGCCGAGAACGCCGCCGACGATGGTACCGGTGATGATCCGGAAATAAGCCCATGTACGAGAATTGCCTATCATTTTCCCAATCTCTCAGCTCCCTTTCCTTCTCAAAATTACTGTAAAATTGACTTCCTTTTAGGGGAGAAGGAAAAAGCGCGGAACATAATGGTAGACTGTGGACATGAACTCGTGGTATAGCCCTGGATACGGACATGATCCGACGACCCGATTCGGCCCCCGTCTTCTTTATGGAATTTATATATTTTTAGATTAAATCACGAAGTTTAGTTCTCAATGCTCAATTTTGTGTCGCATGAGCCCTAAATTTAAAAAAATTTCCTAGTAGGTTTTAAATTTTTAACTTCATGTGGAACAAATTCTTGAACTTTAAAAGTTTTAGTTCTAAACTTTCAATTTTGTATCTAATAAATCGAGCGACATTTTTAAAATCAATAAATCTTTAAGACATAAAGTTGAATTTTAGGTATAATAAAACCTCAAACTTCCATTTTTTTTTTGTTTAATAAGTTCGTGAACTTTAAGCTAACCTGAGTATAACTCAACTAGTTAAAACATAGCTCCACGACCAAAAGCAAAAAACAAACGTGAATTTTAAAAAATATTGATTGGATCAAGAATATATTAGATGCAAAATTAAAAGTTTAAGAACCTATTGAACACAACATTAAATACTTAGAAATTTGTTAGGTACTTCTTAAAGTTTAAGAATTTATGAAACACAAAATTGAAAGTTTAAAGATTAAACTTATAATTTAATCTATACTTTAAATATTGCCATTCAAATAAGGGTGTGTGAATATTTGAACCTAGATCTATAAATTTAACATCCTCGTAATTAATGATTTTTTTTTTGATAATACAATGCAAGTATAATGATTAATGTGTCAAATTACAAATGCAAATGTATTAATTTAATCATCCTAAGGCCAAATTGAGCATACCTCAACTAGTTAAGATATATCTCTCCGATCGAAAGATCGTAGGTTCAAATCTTCATCCCTACATGTTGTTGAACTAAAAAAAATAATTAAATCATTCTAGCTAATGTTTTATGAATAAAGTATTTACCTGGCCAATAATTTTTATATTTTCATAAACAAGATACATTATCTCATGTTTTCTTTGCTACAATTCAATAAAATTATTGATGCATTTGGAGGGATTATAAAGCAAGAATTTATGAATGTTAATCAAACACCTAGTAAAAATGTCACTACAACACCTCACAATTATATCGTTGGGATCAAACTAAGAGTGTGTTTGACAATAATTTTGACATGTCTAAAATCACTTTTGTCATGCTCAAAATCTAGATCAATCACTAAATTTCGTCGTGACAAAACTAATTTTGAGTATGCCAAAATCACTCCCAAATACGACCTAAATCTTCTCAAACATTAGCAAGTCAAATGTACAATACACTGCAACTAATACTAATTAATTTTGTTGAACTCTTACAAGTTTCTTATACAATAAAGAAAAATATTATCCACCAGATAACAGCTACCTTCACTTCTCAAACTTTTAAGCCATATAAACATAAGTCGCGTGATGTTCGGAGCCACAATTCACTATATTTTCAAAGATAAAAAATGATCTAAAAATGCAATTCTAAGAGAGCCCAGAATGCATTTTTGTTATTTTAATGTCTCTCTCTAGTCTTCCTTCCAAGTGTAAGAGGCAGCAGAGAGATGATGAGAATCAATAAGAAGCTTACCACATATGCAGATTATTGTTCATATCAATTCTGATTTTTGGATAAATAACTTAATTATAATGACCTTACTTGAACGTACAACTGTGTTCTTGAGTTCTACAGATAAATAACTTAATTATAGACTCGAGAGACTAAGATGATAGATGGGCAGACATCACTACAACAAAACCATAGTCTCGAATTGAAGCTCTTGAATGTTATGATCTATCTGATTTATCTAAGGAATTATTTCCAAGTTTACAAAGAATACCTGTATGTATTTCAAATTCTCAATCTAAATACAAATAAAAACATATCTGAAGTCCACTTTTAATTTCATTTGAGCAAAGTTCATACATGTATTAAGGCAGTCCGCCAATTATTGCACTTACTTTAATAGCTATTTTGCTAAAAGTCCGAAATCACCCGCTGAGATGTACTTATTGGCCATTGCTTTCTTCTGATGTTTTTGTGAAGGCAATTTCAGAAACCAAGGCCAAATGATCGCTGCCTACCTTCTGTAAAAGGAGAATCAAATTATGTTAGAAGTTAGATTACGATACAAGACTCGTGATTGTAGATGAAATTATGTTAGATTGCTATGAAAACGGGTAATGTGTAGAAGGGTAAAATATAAACGTGGCCATGTCAAAAAAGCAATAATTACAACTTATTTGATCACCATTTTGTTTTTAAAAGTTAATCTTTTTAACTAACAAAAACCATCTTCAATTTCTAGCCAAATCTTGAAAAAAAAAACATTTTAAAAAATTTTGTTTTAAAAATAATTTGACTGAGATTGCAAAAGGTATTTTTAATATGTAAAAAGCAAAATAAATAAAGTGTTAATAAACATATTGAATTTTTAAAAACAGAAAACGAAAAATAAAATTGCCACAATTTGGACTTTAAACTTTCAACTACCTCGCAAGGAAGGCCACCTGTTCTTAGAAGAATATCAATGGGAACAGTATCAAGAACTCTTGTAGGAATAAGACCATTAGAGTACCTAAATGAAGAGGCAATCAGGATTATCACATCAAGAACTGCACCAACATGACAAGTTACAACTACCACTAAAATCTTTACAACTACTAAGGACAGCGGCTTACCAAATATAATCGACAGTTCCCAAAAACTTGTTGTGATAGGAAGTAGCCAATGGTTCACCAGTGGATCCCCGTGTTGTAGTAGGACCCTGGATGATATATGATGTTTTGTTTGAAAAGAAGATCGTAATTTCAGTATTTGAGCTAGGAAAACTGAATTAAAAGACTACCTAATAACAAAAATATTGTATCTAAAAACGGTAGGGGAGAGACATAAAATTAACAACTTTCGTAATTCAGACAAAACGTAATACCTTTAGTGTAGCATAGGAGCTGGTAAGCCTAAAGGGATTACCCACCACCTGGCAATCAGAACGGCCAGTAGCAACTTTCACCTCTTCATCAGTCCAGAAACTTTTTGTTTGACTAAAAAGAAAGCAATTTGAGTTAGAAAACTGCAACTAACCAAATATTAGTCTAGAAAGATAATTTTTAGGTCCTCAGCTATATATGAGAACATAATTGAAAGTGTGAAATTGAAGCCATGTATATCCAATATAAGGTCCTGAATATTCTGTACCTCTCCAAGCAGAAAAAAGGTCTCCACGTTTCCTTTTTGACACCTAAAACTTCAGCAGGATGACAACTTGATTGTCCCGATAATTCTCTTCGGTCATAGGGCAGGATATTTAGCTGTGAATAACAAGCTAAATCAAACTACTGGATCCAACAATAATCATATGATTACTAGAATTAATACAATAATCTAGCACATGAAAGACTATATTTAAGTTATCACTGACTAGAAGATGCACCTCCGATGATGATAAGAACTTGTATATTGCACTCTGTCAAGAACCAATAAAGGGTTACTCCTTTGTATTACATATTTGAGAAACGAAATAATACCTACATATAAATATAATTTTGGTATGAAACCTCAGGAGTACTATTGAAATCACCCGCAAGAACAAAAGGAAGATTACTCCATTTATCTGAAAGAATCTTTGCCCTCGACAAGAGATAACGAATCTGCAATTTATTTTCAAAACAAGAAGAATAAGATAATCTTCCATTTGCTATCTGTCATTGTCAAATAACATATAAGAACTCGATGTGATTCAAAATTGACGCAACAAACAAAACCGTCAAGCAAATTATTTTTCATAACCTCCACTAATGCGTGAACTTCTCTGTTTTATGCCAAGACATAGTAAGTCATAGGGAAAAAAATTAAGTAACTCTATGACTGTACTTGAGTATTTTTTAGTCTTGAAGGAAATTATTTTCAAGTCTAAGGCATAAATAAAATTCTAAACATTTAGAACAATATTTTATCGCTACATTGTGGTGTGTTCTTCTTATTCCAAGTTCCATGTAAGAGTTTTTCTTTTTTCCTTTTTTTTCTGGAAATTTAAAAGAAAATGGTAAGTGAGGAAACACAGGAGTGAATGATCTTGCTTGAATGCATGCATTTAATATATCTAGTAACATCTGAATAAAGATTCACGGTGGAGTGTTGATATTGTTCTTATTTTGCTTAGGACTTACTTGACCTAATTTGACATCCCCCTTGCTTGGGTTGTAAAGCACGTGGATGTTACCAATCAGTAATTTTCTTGATTTCGCTTTGGACATCTGCCTGCGTGTAGAAAAGTTATGTTGGGAAGTTGGTCCAATAGGCATTTAAATATGAAAATGTCACGTGAATATTATAAGAAAACTGAAACTACATGCTACCTCAAGTTTCATGAATGAGCTTTCTGATAAAAGTTATAACGGTAAATACAAAACCATATAAATTAAAATTTTCTTTAATAAATAATATTTCATAACACACGGATACAGTAACTATAAAATCATCACAAATGTCCTCATTACGACTACTCAAAAGTCAAACCTAAGGCCAGATGATAATAAATTTCTACCTCTAGCACAGAAAGTTGAGCAACATTGTCA
>JAOANK020000022.1:10368910-10384112 GCA_026257165.2 Telfairia occidentalis | reverse complement strand
ACTACTCAAAAGTCAAACCTAAGGCCAGATGATAATAAATTTCTACCTCTAGCACAGAAAGTTGAGCAACATTGTCACGAAGATTGAACCTCGTGAATTTGATGCTCTCTTCATCTATTAGTCGGAACCTTACCAAGAGAATAAAGGATGTTAATGCATTTATATAAGCCTATAAATTAATATTGTAAAAGATGTTTCCTGTCATATTTTATATATAAAAATAAGAAAAGCCATAGCTTCCTCACTTGTCAGTTTTCCAGAATATAGCACATCCGTCAATAGCATCTCCAGTGCGTCTCTGCCATTTCAAATTAGAATTATTTAGCATCATATTCAAAAAGCTGCACAGACTAGATGATGAACCACTCAGTAGTTCAACAGTTTTGAAATCAGAATAACACTCGGTAAGAATATTGTGTGCTTAGTCACGTTAAACTTACTTGAATTAAGTCAACTTTTCTGGAAGATGAAAAATATTAACACAATATTGAAATCAGAAAGGTCCTCTAGCCATACTCCATGGTAGTAAATTTCATGGTTAGAAATTAAGAGGAAAAACACTCGACTAAGTTTGCAATATGGAGTTATAATCATTAATCATGTGGGTATCACGTTACTTTCACTTCATCATTCTAGTAGAATGCATCAAATTCTGAAAATGAACACTAACCGTGTATGACCCAATGTAGCCTGCTTTCTCCATGATTTGTGAAAAATCAAAATACTTGTCCACTTCCTACCAGCATTTGACAAACAAGTAAAAGTTTTAGCTTTCATTACAGTAAATCTATAAGAGTTTGCAGACGCAGAGAGACAGAGAGAAGCACAGCCCACCTGCAAGCAGATTATATCGGGGTTCCACATAAGAAGTTCCCCGCATATAACTCTCTTACGGTGGTTCCATTTCAGGTATGGTGAAGGAACGTTGGAATATAGACCTCTGTGTTTCCATGCATTCCTTTCCGCCAATATGTTGTATGACACTACACTAAATTTTTCTGGAAGATCAAATTTCATAAATTATTTGCATGCAACATTTGAAATATAGATCTCTTTTCATATAAGAAGCATTTTCTAACCACAAGAGACAATAAGAATACATTTTACACAACTAAAGCAAATAAACCAGGTGCTAATTCCATGAAAGCTGTGTGGTACAAAGACAAAACTACAGTTTCCCAGTTGGGGTTAAACCAGCTCTCAACGAGATCCCGGTACTTCATTCATCTGACCATAGTACAGCCTGTGATTCTGCATTATTTTATTCATTAATTACCAAATATATAGCATTGCTAGAATTTATTTTGTATATTTGACAAAGGCTGACCTCAGTCCTTTCAGGTTACAACAATCCTGGACACTTATTCCCCGATCCTTTTATTTATTTATTTATTGATTTGTTTCTACTTCTAGGCTCTAAGTTGTCTTCTGATATTACTTTAATTACACATTAATGATGTGCTTAAATTTCAGATTAAACAATGTAGTTTTATCAACAGGAAGAAATTATGAAGGACTATTAGATAAGGAATTCAAAACAAAAGGAAATTCTGGACGATCAGACTAAACATCCGAAATCTCCACTTTTGACTAGTATGCTGCAATTATTATCAACTTAAATAATAGTAATAACATTTCTAGAAACTAGAATTGGTTGAAGCGAAAATCTGACAACATCTCCGCCAATATCGCTTTAGTAGTAAGATATGCTGAAATCTACTAATTGTATTTTAAAGAACTTAAATTAACATACCATCCAGCGATTAGCATAAAGGTAATGCTTCGTTGTTAAAAATTATACAATCACTGAAGGCAGAAGAAATGTAATGGATTCGCGAGAACGACAGTAAGATCGTACTCATATGATGATATGAACATCGAGTTAATGATCCATCCTCATTTAAATCTAAGATACTCGGGACACATCTCGAAACTAAACAGTCACTCCAAGAATGAATCACTAAAAGTATTTAATGATGATTTAATTAGCGCTACTCCATTTTCAATTCCGCCCTGCTAATAATAACCTATGAAATACCAAAGAGCATGAAGTTTGAAGAAATTCGACACTTGAATTGCTAGTACCTTCAGAAGCGGAAGGTTGATCCACCTCAATCCAATGGCGCGCAATTTCAACACCTTCGTTCAAATGTCTTCGGGTGGACGGATTGTACCACCGACGGATGTAAGAACCAGATGATTTCGGTAATGACGACGTAGATGTAAGATTGGCATCGTTGGAGCAGCAAACGAGGGATTTACAGAAATAAGAGTGGTGAATCAAGACCGAACCGCAGCTGGGGAAGGTAGTGGCCATGGAAGCGCGCCACAGCCAGAACCACGGAATTTTTTGGGTGTAGATAATTCATTTCTTATATCACTCATTTTTATAATTTCTTAAATTTACTAAGTCCCTCGCCATTTAGTCGATTCTCGCTAATCGTTTAAAATTTTCAATTTTACTTTAAATGTATTAAAATTTATTAATTAAGTCCCTCCATAATTGTTATCCATTAAGATTAACAAAATTTATTTTTTCAAAGTACTGTGTCCACGTGTCCAAATAGTTTAATAAAATAATAATTTAATGACAAATTAGCTTTATATTAATAAATTTACTTCTCCAACCATGAGAATCACTCAACAATTGGTTCAAACATACATTTTCACCCAAAAATTCTTACGAAATTAACTACTTCAAAATTTCCAATACATTGAAGGTAAATTTGATAATTTGAGAAGACTAAAGACCAACTTACAAAAATCATTAAAGATTAGAAACCATTTGTTATATTTAACTTTAAAATTAAAAACCACTTAATAATGTTTAATGAATTACATATAATACATTGATTGAAATACTTGTTTTCATGGAATTTTAACAGCGATTATGAGAGAAAAACAATTATAAAATTCTAATTAATTTATTTAAAACTAAAAGAATAATGGATGAACTTGATTTTTGAAATTGCAAAGTTATTATAACATGTCTAAAATATAACGTACTTATTGAAAAAAAAAAAAATCACCTCCCTAAAGATATACTAACTAAAAGTGTATTTGTGTTGCGCATGATTTTAAAATGTTTAAAATCATTTTATCATGATAAAATTTAAATCATATCACCTAAATTTAAAGATAACAAAAGTGTTTTTAAGCATTCTAAAATTAATTCCAAACACACCCTAACACTTTAGAACATCAATGAATGAACGAACGAAGGGTCATGACAAATTTATGCATAGCTAAATTTGTTTAGCCATATTAGAAACCTGTTCTAAAGGGCAAAATTCAAATCCCCTCCTCTTCCCGCCCTTTTTGATCTAAAAATGATCAAAGGGCCACAGGTCACATTAAGAGCTGGTCTATCGTGAATTCTTCACTCTCCATTTATGTTGGTTCTCACGAAGAAAATAATATGAACCTTCATTATTCCAATCTCAAAATAACTCAGAATTAACAGAACACCAAAAACTTACCCTTTATTTCAATTCTCTCGTTCTCATTCTCACTAGAAACCTAAATGCAATGCAACAATTCATAAACATTTAACAGATATCTTCGCAACCTTGGTTTTACGAATGCTCATGTTTTACATAGTTGAAGATAATGTTGGACTCTGTCTAGTGAAGGCATATAAGCCGCCTTCTAGGTCAGAAGTTCAAATATACAAATAAAACACCAAATTAATGGAGCATCATATTCGAGTATAATGTAAAGATGGAGATAATTTAAACCTATCTACTGGTTAAAATATTGAGCAACAAAAAACAGGTAATTGATGGCATTATCCTGCACTGCAGATGCTAACAGCCAGCTAAAACAAAACAAGTGACTGGAGTTATACAATAATTTCTAGAGGAGATGCTACGGAAACTGGATGTTAACAACGTGTCGTCCCCAAGACGAGATCTAATATCCAGATCGAGCATCCAACATACCTCGAAGCATACCTATCGTATAAAATGAAACCTGGTGGTTTGAACTAAATAGCTAGACAGAAAATCTTCAATCATATGGATAAATCATGGAACAGGAAATGAACCTTTCGTAATTGATCATTTCGAAGGACGAAATCTACGGGCATTTTCTTTGAATATAAGAAGCCCCATGTTCTTCGTACCTGATAATTGAGCACAATTGGAGTGATTATACTGATTAACAAGCACGAATTTAATATGATTTTTAATTACTCAATGTGAAATCTATTTAAATGTGAATGTGAACGTATGCAATATTTCTTCTGGGGGCCTAAGCGAAATATTTTAGCCTTACTCGGATTTCGAGAACCACATTTGCTGAAATGAACCAAGAGAGGCCAAAATACTCCCTCCTATCCAGACACTGCATTAAATTTTGTCACCAGAATTCAGACAAAAAATACATAGCAGGAAAAAAATATATTAAAAAAGATTCGGGAACACAACTATCATGGTGCCAGCCGCATATCAGAAAAGCAGAGTAGTTTTTATTGATTTAAAATATACCCAATCGAACCTAGAGAACATAATGCAAAGATTATTTTAACCTGTAGCTGCCCCAATGGACAGGTAAACAGTAAGTGTAATAACTATGTGAAGAATGTCGCGAGCGTGCAGGTATATATAAATTGCATACAGATGCCTAGAAGAGGAAGGTAGAATTTGACTGCCTTGCACAGATATCTAAAAATGAGACAAAAGTTACATGGCCTCCATACATCGCAAGAAAATCTATAACTAGCCTGCAACTGCGGCACCAAGACACAGTAATAAAAACTTGAAAACTCCAATTATTCTTCGGATATTTTGCAAAACTTTTCGTTGTGATGATTGATAAATGTACTACTATTATGTTTCATCATCATAGCTATGGTACAAAAAGAGAATCATCAATGCAGCATACACAAAAGGTTGACTACTATTCCATAACCAGAAGAAATAAGAGTGCGCATGATCATGCCTGAATCTTCTTTCAGTTGCATTTCCACTCGCCAATACTTTAACCCTAGCAGCTTGAGGAGACTCCTACAAGTTCAGGAAAAACATTGTTAATAATTTTGTCTCAAATCCATGCCCTTCTTCCTCCCTTTCATGCACACAGGGATCTCTACAGATTAATTGATATACCTCTAACAAGTCTTTCTCAAGACGTTCTTTGAGTTGTTGCATTGAAGCTGTTCCGCCTGCGAGCTGATGAGGTAGAAACTATGAGAATAAGTTTCATGAAGGAAAGAAAATGGTTTGCAATGAACATACTGATTATGACAACGAATATGCAAAAATAAGTAAAATGTTTTGAGGAAGCAGCCCAAAATAAACAGCCTTGTTTCATCACACTGACATATTTCAAATGTATGAGCCATACCAAATAAGTATTTGATGGTCATGATTTAATACCTTTCCAGTACACATTTTCACCAATCAGATATCTCAAGAATTAAAATAAAATTTTTTAAAAAAAAAAAAAAAGAGGAAGAAATAAAATTAGAAAACCAACTATACCAGTATACTGCTAAATAGTTCTCTGCGAATATCCACATCACACTTATTTATACTCTCGATTACCTGCACAAATGAAAAGCACAAGTGATTTCTTATTAGTTTTAACATTTGGCTAGGATTTAAAACCCTGTTTGAAAGTAGATTAGAAAATAAAAGAAACTGAGCACTAACCATAAATAAATTTTAGAATAAAAAACCCAATACTTGAAAGGATTAAAAATGTGAAGATAATCATCAAATAAAGTAAGATTACGAAAGAAAACACAAGTGTAGAGGTGTGCATATATCAAGAAAACTGAAGAACCAAACCAACGTAACTAGATTGATGCTATATATGGTTCTTCCGTTTCCAAAAGTGCAATAGTGTGAGAATTAAAAATGCTAGATTTGGTTCGGTTCATGGATAAAACTGGATCAAACCAAGAATATTGATTTTTTAATTAAAACGAACCCTTAATTAGCATGAGTATATTGTTGAGGATGTTGGAAATTTTAATGTAGTTAAGATTTTGATCGCTTATAAAAAGAAAAATAGTCCAAACACCTTGTTTGTTTTAAAATCCTTTGAAATTTGAATGCTAATTAGAAATTTAGGCTTAAAATTGGTGATGAAAAACTAACCGAACAAGCCCAAAATCAAGAAAATCAAAATGATCAATTTAATTATATCGATTTTCAATAATACCTCATTTGCAAGTATGGCAAACCAACCATCACGGTTCGATTATCAACTTAGGTCTAAAATAAAACAAGCTATAAACACGAACACCAATATGCAAATGTACCTCTACAAACAAAAAACATAACCCAACTCAATTTGTTCTCGTGGTAAGGACATAATTTATGTTTTAGAAATTTAAAAGGGAGGAACAAAAATGAGAAGATGGTTATCAGATAATGAAAAATCATGATAGTAAAAATAAAAATGTACCATATGCGGCAATCCCTGAACTGGGCGAGATGTCTCAGTGAAACTCTCCATTCCAGGTATAGTCTATTAATAACAACATAAGAGAGGGTGAGAAAGCAATAGAAGAAAAATATTAGATCAAGAAGACTCAGAAAGGTCATGGCTCATCAAATAACATAAGTCAGATAGTTTATCAGTCGCATGCCTATTCTACATGCATAGGGAAAGACTTGTCAAATCAAATGGTGAATAATAAAGAAAGATGATATAAAAATCGCAAGATTGTAAAATTATCATTTTCCATTCATCCAATTAAGATAGAAGTTAATGCAGACGTTGATTTATTTGAATATTGGCTGGAAAGATTGGAAGCATCTTATAGGGTCTTATAGCATCATCATTAAGTAGCTTAGCCACTATGCATTCCACTCGACCAACATTTCTCAATTTCTGCAAACAATTGTAATAATTTCTGTGGTCATATAATCTAAATTAAATGTTTGAAAAACTTGTTTCTCTAAGCTCATAACAAATGTGCATGCAGGATAGCGTACATTCTACCAACATTCATTCCTCCTCATCAAGATCTAGAAATTAAGTCACTCACCTGGACTAACGAAGGATTAAACAGAACATCGGGAATCTTGAATCTATCAGCCCCAATTTCAATTGTTCTGTTTCGAGCATTAAGAACAAAAGTAAAAATGATGATTTAAAGAAGAAACAGAAGAAGAAAAAAAATGGAAGTACTGAGACTATGAGAAGTTGTATAGCTAAGAACCAAAAGTTTGCTATACTGGAAAAGGGGGAACCAAAAGTTAGTAAAACAATAAAGCAGAACGCAACCTATGCCTGAAAATATAATCATTCCAAAATTTTATTGAACGACTTACTGGCCATCAGGAAGTTCATATGGCGTCATTGGGATATTTGAATACGCACTTTCTGGAAAGATAGAAATATAATACACATACCAATTAGCACACAACATGCAGAAGCCTCTGACATAAATATGATGCAAGAATGGTAAGCTGAAACTTAATAAAACATATCCCCTCCTCGTGCTCAGACGATTAAACTAAAACACTTCTTTAGAGCAAAAGGGGGCTAATAATATATGAGATGCAGAATAATAAGACAGACATGAGAAACCCCGTGTCAAAAATCATTTCAATGGACCAAGTCAATAAATTCTATCAACTAAAGAAAGTCAGGGAAGGACAAACCATCATAAGGAGTATCTGGTGCTCGGCATACGCATTCCTTAATATCACCAGCAATTACCCTCTGTCATCATAGAATATTCGACTCAAAGTCCAGCTAGCATGCACGATAAATGAGATTTATGATTAATAAAATACCTGTGAGTATAGTCTGTAACTTTCAGTTGTATTTGGGAAATCAAGTTCCACTATCTACAAAGGAGAAACATGAAATGTCAATGGAATAATTACCGACTATGGAAAAACAGTAAATAACAACTTGAATCTTTGAAGAAGTACAAATAAGCACACTTAATGTCAAACAAAGAAAAATATGCTACCATATATTTGTTGCTGCAACAGCCAAGAAGAAAAGGATAATCATACCAAAATCTTGAGTGGCACTAATAGATAGATATAACCAGTTACAATACGCATTTCCTAAAAAATGAGTGTACTAAGTAACAAATCCTTAACCATACATCCACATGTGCCATGCACCACAAGGCATAGAAGCAATCATGTAACCTTTTCAATATGGTAAAATTATACGGCAAAATGAAATTCAAGTGGTGAAGAAACACAAAAATGAAAGAACTAATAACTGTACCAGCACCAAAAAATGTCAAAATGATATACTACATATTCCATGACCATCAAATACTACAATTCCAAGGATTTCCATTGTTTTATAAAATGAACAGTTCAAAGGTAAAATGCCTGAAATTCTCCAGGTCGTATTTCCTTTCTCTTGAAGGAGTATCTTGGCATTATCTGCGAGCATATTGGAAAGTATATTTCAGCAGTTATACACAACAAAATTGTGATATAGAACCAAAATTATTGTCAGCTGTACCTTGATACCTTTGCTCTCCAAACTTTTTAACAAACAATCAGTAAGAAATTCTCCACCAACAGGCGAAGATACAACAGCCTGACATGAAAACATGAATCAAAAATATTATGTCTCTGATTATTTCATATTTCCAAAGCTAGAGCACAAGACAAAAAAATAATAAATAAATAAAACTAACCAGAATTATGCAACTCATTTTATCCACTATAAAATACCTTTTGTAGAACATAGCCATCATGTACCGGGGCAACAGTTGTTGATCCACCGCCGCTGCATATATCATTCATTTAAAACCAAATTGTTCACACTAGCATTATCATGTATAATAACTCAATGAAGTTGGATTTTTAGATAAGCAATTATACTTCCAACTCAATTTCTATTAAGAAGTTATAAATATGCCATTAATCTACAAAGATCGAATCAACAAAAGAAAAAATCCTTAAATGTTTCTTCAAATATTAGTTTACAAAAATCTGACAAATTCCAGAACAATATGATTTTGACAGATAACTTGACCATAAACTGACTGACAACTTTCATTTGTTTAATGAAAGTTCGGTTTCTTATTTTAAAAAAAAATGACAGCCAATTTTTTCTTAGGTTAAAAAAAAAAAGAGGCAATCAAAATAATTGAAGCAAGAAAAATATTTCGAGAACAAGAAGAAAATAAAACATGCAAAAACACAGTGAAGTCATAATTTAAAAAAACAAAGTAAATTCTCAAGAAATCAAATCAATGAAGTCAAATTTGAGCATGCAACTATGAACTAATAATACTCTAGCCTCGACCCTCCAAGCTTCAAGAAGACAATGTAAGGTGGTCAAATCAGCAAAATGATATAAATATATCTCTAGTATGATATCATTTGATACCTGTCAACAACAAGTGATGTAGCACGACCTGATGCAAAAGACGTGAGAACCTGTCGTCCAAAAGTTATTGAATGAATATAAAAATCAGAGATGATCAATTTATGAGGACGAGAAAGCAACAAAGAATGAGCAATCTGAGGGGAAGCATCATGAAGATTGGAGAAAATAGGGAAAACATACAGCATTTTTTGCCAAAAATAATGCGGGAACTTTGTACTTCTCAAACATAATCTCTGCCGTCCTGCCAAGAAAAGTTTTATTAATAACTGCAACTCAGTACAAATCCCAAAAGAAACAGAAAGGAGCTCGTGAGTGACTGATTACCTTTCTCTCTGTTGTTGTGAATTAGAGGATGGTTCTGCAAGTAGCATGGGATGTTCTTGAGGATCAATCAATAGACATTCTCTGAAAGGACACAATAAAATTTATAGAAGTTATGAAAAAGTCGACATAAATTCTAAATGTTGTACAATTCAGAAGAAAAACCCGTGGAGTAAGTAGCTTCTAACGGCTTGCTTTAGACCAGTCCAAAATTTTCTTCATGGATTTGTAATGAGGATTAATACAAAGAAAACCCAGATCAATCAAGGGGCAAGAATGAGCAATCATCTCTGTTCAATTCTCTCTTGCACTATCTGGGTCCTCCCTATTCTGAGTCTACTTCTTCCATCTCTACAATGGTTTTTATTGAGGCAGTAAGAGATGGAGTAGGCACCCCCTCCAGTGACATAGGTGTAAGATTGAGTATAATAACTTTTCGTTCTGATAACAACTACGGTGGATTATCTGCAACTCATTTCCATGGCTTAGTTCTGCAACAGCTTCACGTGTTCGTTTAGAGAAAAACTAACTGTAAGAGAGGTCAGATGTTGGAAATCTTCAAAGTAAATGGAAAGGAGAAATGTAGTGTCCTGGATCCTTAGTCAAAATATGGAGAAGTAATTTCTTGGAGTTGACTGACGACTTTCTATGGAAGGGGCTTCAAATCCTTCTAAGTATGGCATCTAAAACCACATGTTTGGTTGCTGATTAGTCCTAAGGGTTAAAAAAACAAAGCTAGTGGAAGTTTTCCTGACTCCTGTGGCTACTAGTAAAGGCAGCAACAGACCATTTTAATGAGAAAGGTGTTAATTGGGAAATCTCTAAAGTGATAACAAGGATGTTTTTCACCACTGTCCGATTTAAAATCCTAACATCCTTACAAGAGGTTATAAGCCCTTTGGTGCCATCAACCCGCTTTTCTATTGGACAATGCTGTCTCCTTCTACAAACAGGAAACTTTTTCATTGGGAAATTCAAATCAAACAATAAAAGAAAAAACAAATATGGGGTGCTAGAGAACCCCACCCGAGCCGAGAGAGTTCACAAAGGACTCTCCAGGTAGCATTGATCAGAAAAGGGGAATAATTTCAAATTTGAAACATGTTAGGAAAGGGAAAACCAAGAGGCCATAAAAATTTTGCTAGAGCAATGAATTTCTGAAACTCCCTATACACATATCATTGAAATTTTGTTATTGCTTTCCTTTCATAATTTTAACAACCACAACATAATGTCGGTTTCCCACAGCACCTTTCATTTAAATATGAAACTTTGGCCACAAAAGAATTGTTCAAAAAACCTCTCCAGAGGATGGTGACTTAATTCTTAAATCACTAAACATAAAATATGATAAAAATTCTTCCTACCATCAAGAAACAAAATTGCAATAGACATAGAGATAGAGGTGGTTCTGAGTCCTACTCAGAGTTGCAAGAGTTTTATTAATGCATAAAATTAATAAGAGCGAACAATTAATATTTCCGGAGGAAATAGCAATGAAACTAAAACTGGGCATTCTTATAAAAGAGCATTCCAAAAGCCATGCAATTCAAGCGCCTATATCTTGCAGTTCAAATTCAAAATAAAAAAGTAGTAAAATAAGAATTCCAAAAGCCACAACCATCATAACATGCCAGTGAGACATGATGCAAATAATTACATTGATGCTGTCCATTTACAAATTCCTGATATCTGTTATATATTTAAAAATTTTCAAAAAGAAGAAGATAATACACAAGAGTATGACAGAGTTACCCAAGTTTTGGTCCTAATCAAATAAACATATGGACAAAAACAAATAAAAACCATCGTACACCCCATGACAGAAACAACAAAACACTCAATGTATTCCACATGAGCAAGACAAATGATGTATATACATCATAGCTTTTCCAGGCTAAAAAATAATGGGTATTAGAATGTGTCAATTACCTGAAAGCATGGTCCCATATGCTATCAACAATATCCCAGTCAGCAACAATTCCATCCTTTATCGGTGAGAGTACCTAATGAATACCACGATTGATATAACGTTGTTTTAGTAAAATCAAATTAGAGGATGTCAAGAAAACTCCAAATAACCATTAATGAAAGTAAACATACTTACCTCCATATTATCACGGCGGAACCCTAAAGCTTGAGATCCAACATATAGTTTGCGTTTTCCCTTGCTTTTATCAGAATCAAGAGTTTTAGTATGACTTCTAAGTTCTCCAGCAGATCCAGAGTTCTTTTCAGTACTTGTAGTGTCATCAACTTCCATTTCATCGATGGATCCAACAACCTTAACAAACAAAGATAAAGAGCTGAGACAGATACAGGATGATGCCTTTCATCATTATAGCAGCAATAGCAGGCCTATCACAGGCACCATATAAACTAATCACATATTGAAGTTTACATAGAAATATGGGTGCTGTACACACCATCTCTCACATGGTCGCTATATGGGCCAGAACCGTTCATCAGAAATCATTTCCTCTCCCATAGAATCATTCTACAACACTCTGTCTAAAGTTCGATTCAGTCGACGTCAATTAAAGTAGATTAAAAAAATCATAAACTCCTCTATTACCACATCCAGGAACAGAATTCACAATTGCAACAGATACCAATCTCAAATCCTCCTGATGATAAAGGAACATTGTTATTCTATCAACTGGATAGCATTGATATCAGGTCTCCCAAACAAAGGAAGATCCTAACACGAGATACTAAAATTATGATGAAATTTTCAACTCCTAAGAAACCGAATTCCATGTTTCTTCATTAAAACTCTCAGGTACCAATGTACCAAAGCTGGTGGGGTAGGACTGGATTCAAGAATTTGCAAGTTTAATTAAAGAACCTATAAGACTTCAAAAAACGACCATGAAGAGTCAGTAGCATCATTGATACTAAAATTCAGATATAGGAAAGCGGTAAGCCTTCCATTGTTCGTAGAGAAGGATATTGAGATTTCGTGTTTTCACCCGACACATAAACCGGGCTCGTCAAATGCAGCTAACCAATTTGGAACGGAACATCTAAAAGCTCAAAAAGCTCAACGTTCTGAGCAGTTTGATAAAAACATCTTACACTAACAAAACATTGGACACTCGACCAGTTCATAACATCAAAATACGCGAGAATGTAGCCATAAGCATGAGTAAATTTATACTGGGAGTGTCAAATGCAGGAATGCTTACAGAAGGAAAAACAGCCTTGGGAGCATCTTCTCCGGCGTAACCAGCTTTGCAGGTGTGAGAGCCCAGATCAAGGACTATAGCCGATACCTCGTCTGTAGAAGAATGAACAATTTACGGGAATCGACACAGAAATAACTCGTGGAAAAGCGCGGGAGCAAGCATAAGTATGAAGATGCCAGAAAATTCGGTGTACTCACCACCTCCATACATGGCTGAAGGATTCAGTCGAGCAGAAAGAGTGATACTAGGGCTTTTGAAACTTCCCCTAAAACCCAATTTTAGGTTCAGGAATGCAGGACCGACTTCCGACGCCGAGCAAGATAGAACTAGAACTACAGCGAAATTTAAACCTCAACCGGCGAAGTTTATTGATTTGCCAAGTGATCGGCCGGCAATCGGCAACTTGTTTCGAGAAACCGTGCAGTGCAGTGGTCGGAATCTCCCTTCTTTGTATCGCCAATGGAGGCCCAATTTTGCGTCCAACAAAATTCGGGGGCAGCCCAATAGGCCAATACTAATTTTTGTTCAGACATATTTCTCGATAATATATCGCTGAGTGAAAATATTTAAAATCCGTCATTAATCGTAAAATCTTTTTTTTTTTTTTTTTGTGATTTCAACATGGGATCAAACTATCCACCTCTATAATGTAATACATGTCTTTATTTACTAAGTTAGGTTCGAATTGGCAAACCTATATCTCTTTTTGTTCTATTATTTTATTAGTTTTAATGGCAAAATAGCAAATCTGAACATAGTTAGTTGAATAAAGCATATCATCCAAAAATAATTATTCATAAAATATCACATCTAACATATAGTAATTATTTAATAGCCATATCGTCTTTCCATTTAATCAACTAACCGTAAATTAATATCAAACCGAACATAGTTTAATTGGTTAAGATATAATCTACCTGACTAAAAGGTCAAACAAGAGTAGTTGGCTCCTCCAAGACCACAAAAGCTTAAAGGATTACATGTAATTAAACCATTATATAATTAAAATCTCATAAATAAATAAACAACTTTCACGTTTTTCCCATTTTAGTCTTTAATTTTTTCAAAATGTTAATTTTGGTCTTTAAACTTTCATGTTTGTTCTATTTTGGTCCATAAACTTTCAAATAACATTTGTCTTGGTTTCTAAACTTTCAAAAAGTAACTATTTTTGTCATTGTTATATAATTTTATCATGTAATATGTATTAGTTCAATTTTCATTTTCAACATATATGGCTTAAACACATATTCACATTGACATGCATATACACATATTTGAAGCTATGTTATTAATTTGTTAAAAATAAAATAATGATAAGGACCAAAATAGTTACTTTTTGTTTAGAAATCAAAACAAACATTTTAAAAAAGTAGGGACCAAAATGCAACCAACTTGAAAATATTAAAAAGAAAAACTCTTATATAATTATAGTTATATTTTTTTTTAGTAATAATTATAATTAAAATTATAAAAGCAAAAAAAGTTGCTTTCTTTTTCTATAGTTATGAACATTGACAAGAGAGTACACATTGCATTGCATTCACTTTACAAAAAGTTTATTAAAATGCAAGGATGTACGTCTCTATTATTAGTTTAATGTGACGTATGTCTTATTTATCTAATGATTCAAGAACCAATAATTATTTGTATATATTGGAAATGTAATAAGTATTCTCGTATTTAACTTTTATAACTTAATTAACGTCTATAAAAATTAATAAAAACACAATTTAATTGATTAAAACATATATCTTCAATAACAAATAAGAAATAAATCGTCACCTTCATGTATGGTTGAACTAAAAAAAAGATAATTTGTATAACGATTAAAATCTCATTGTCTTGCTATTTAATTCTAATAAATAATATTATATCACCATTCAAGACATTCATTAGTTACGAGAGTATTAAAATTGGTTCATATGTCAACATTTCTATTCATCTTTTTAATGTTTATGAGTTCTATTAATATATAAAAAGTGAACCATTATATCATAAAATTAAAGAAACTGACAAATTATTAAAAAATATATATATCAACAAAATATCACTAATATTTATATTCTATGAATTATAAGAAATTTTAATTTATTTTTTAAAAATGCTAATATGGCTTATTTGTAAAGTTAATTTATTTTTTATTTTTATTATATTTCCAGCCATATTCATTAATATCGACACCTTATAGATAGTTCTTTCGATGGTTTCATAAAATCGGGACTTTGATATGTTGTCGACATCGACATTTAAAATCGTAGTGGCAGTTTTCAACTTTAGCATAACTTAACTGGTTAATGTATTTATTTCTGACAAAAAAATCGTGGGTTCTAATCTTCACCACCATACTTCCCCCTTTGACGTTG